>JASDQU010947636.1:24638-36490 GCA_032191745.1 Picea mariana
ACATCATACAATGAACATAAAATTGGTACTTATCTTTGACAGTTTTGATCGGAAAAGCCACAGTGTTGTCAATAGATTGTCGACGTTTCGGATCCAAACCAAGATCCATCTTCAGGACAAAGAACCCGAGTTTAAGAAAAAGGGAAGAGCTGGTATAAATACTAGAAGTGGGAAAGATTTTTAGTGTCGGCTAAGTAGAATTATTTAATAAATTTAATTATTTTCTAAGATATTTCTAGGGTTTATTAAATTTTTGTTTATTAAAGGTTATAATAGTTTATTCATAATTTTAGGATTTTTTATTTATATTTTGTCATTTAATGTTATAGGGTTTAGTTAATAGGTAAAAAGTGGATTCTTAAATTTTTATTTTAGGGTTAGGTTAATATAATCTGAGGTTAAGGCATAAACTAATTAATTAAAAAGAATAATTAAATGTTTGTTTTTTAGTTTAATATTAGGGTTACTGAATTTGTTATAAGGTAAATAATGGGTTCGTATTAATTTAGTGTTGTGTATTAATGTCTTCATTTAGAATAATAGGTTCTAGGGTTAGGTTATAGGTATTTAAGTAATTTATAAGAAAATAGGGTTTTTTCTTTTCTTGTTAATCTATATTCTAAGTGTTTTATTACTACAGGGTTAGTTTATATTAATCAATTAAGTTCTTAGGTTTTATAAGAGGTTATTAGGTTGTCTTAGAATTAAATGGGAGGGGTTTTCTTATGAATAATTTGATTTATAATAAGAAAAGAAAATTACCAAAGATTATTGTTGTTTTTTGTTGATCAGGGGGAGCCAGTTTTCACTCAGTTCTAACCCACTGTCTCTGTTAAGGTTACTAGGATGCTTACGGATTTCAATGGCTTCTCTAATATGACGTTTGAGGAGGTGATTGTCTTTGGCGAGGATTTTGGTGTCTTCTAGGCAAACATGGTGTCTTGTTTTGATGGAGTGTTTAGCTAGGGCGGAGGTGCGGATGTGTTCGTTCTTGATGTCATCTCGATGTTATTTTATCCTAACTTGGAAGGAGCGACCGGTTTCACCAATGTAGCATTTACCACATGAGCACTCTATTTGTAGATTCGTTTGCCATTGTGAGGGTTAAGTTTGTCTTTAACGGATCTCATACTATGTTTTGATGGTTACAAGGGGTTTGAAGGAGGTTTTAATCTCTTTTTTACTGAGTACTCTTGCAATTCTATCAGTCAGTCCTTGGATGTATGAAAGGTAGGCACTTCTATTTGGGTTTTGGTCTTTAGGGGCAATGGGATTAGTGCGGGTTATTTCAAGGGTTTTTTTTATTGTGGATAAAGGAGGCACTACTGTTCTTATGAACATGGATGACTACAACAATAAAATGATAGAACACCTAACCAAGAGTGGAAGCTATAGGAAACTAGATTCCAATCCCATCAAGAAGATTATAAGGCAAGTAATGATAGCCATCAATAGCTCCAACCTAGACGAGAGAACCAAAAAATGCCTAACCCCCAACAACGAGATCACCCCTAGGATATACGGTCTGCCGAAAATTCACAAAGAAGATGTCCCTCTTAGACCCATAGTGAATACCATAGTTTCACCAACCTATGAGCTGGCGAAACACGTAGCTAAGATCCTTAGCCTTCTAGTAGGCCACACTGACTCTTTCATCAAAGACTCCAATGATTTTATCAATATCATCAAAAATAACCCGCAATAATCTCATTGCCCCAGAAATAACCCGCAATAATCCCATTGCCCCTAAAGACCAAAACCTGAATAAGAGTGCCTACCTTTCGTAAATCCAAGGAGTGACTGATAGAATTACAAGAGTACTTAGTAAAAAAGAGATTAAAACCTCCTTCAAACCCCTTGTAACCATCAAACAGAGTATGATATCCGTTAAAGACAAACTTAACCCTCACAATGGCAAAGGAATCTACAAAATAGAGTGTTCATGCGGCAAATGCTACATTGGTGAAACTGGTCGCTGCTTCCAAGTTAGGATAAAAGAACATGGAGCTGACATCAAGAACGAACGCATTTGCACCTCCTCCCTAGCTAAACACTCCATCAAAACAAGACACCATGTTCGCCTAGAAGACACCAAAATCCTCGCCAAAGAGAATCACCTCATCAAACGTCATATTAGAGAAGCCATTGAAATCCATAAGCATCCTAGTAACCTTAACAGAGACAGTGGGTTAAAACTGAGTGAAAAATGGCTCCCCCTGATCCACAAAAAACAACAATAATCTTTGGTAATTTTCTTTTCTTATTATAAATCAAATTATTCATAAGAAAACCCCGCCCATTTAATTCTAAGACAACCTAATAACCTCTTATAAAACCTAAGAACTTAATTGATTAATATAAACTAACCCTGTAGTAATAAAACACTTAGAATATAGATTAACAAGAAAAGAAAAAACCCTATTTTCTTATAAATTACTTAAATACCTATAACCTAACCCTAGAACCTATTATTCTAAATGAAGACATTAATACACAACACTAAATTAATAAGAACCCATTATTTACCTTATAACAAATTCAGTAACCCTAATATTAATCTCAAAAACATACATTTAATTCTTCTTTTTAATTAATTAGTTTATGCCTTAACCTCAGATTATATTAACCTAACCCTAAAATAAAAATTTAAGAATCCACTTTTTACCTATTAACTAAACCCTAGAACATTAAATGATAAACATAAATAAAAAAACCTAAAATTATTAATAAACTATTATAACCTTTAATAAACAAAAAATTAATAAACCCTAGAAATATCTTAGAAAATAATTAAATTTATTAAATAATTCTACTTAGCCGACACTAAAAAACTTTCCCACTTCTAGTATTTATACTAGCTCTTCCCTTTTTCTTAAACCCAGGCTCTTTGTCCTGAAGATGGTCCTGATTTGGATCCGAAACGTCGACAATCTATTGACAACACTGTGGCTTTTTCGATCAAAACCAAAAATCCCAACCACAACAATCTCACTCATCAGTTATCTTTTAATTGAAGTACACCAATTGTGCAGATACCTTCCACGAACCTCCCAGCCTTAGACCATGTTTCTCATCACTCTCAATAGTGGGTGACCCCGGAGCTAGGACTAAACTCCAACAAGAAAGGGATTCCTAGGCTAGGCAGGGACAACATGAAGTTGCACAGTACAATAGGAAGTATTTTCTCCATGGATCCACTTACACCCACAAATCATAGACTCTCATTCCCCACATGGTTGTCCCACCCTAGGAGTGTACACCCTCACTGTCCAACAATCCATCAGCTGCTACACCTCCCTTTTCTTGGGATTCAACAACAGGCCAAATCAGGAATTCTCAAAGCTATGTAGCTACTACTGGACTCCCTCCAGGAGAAAGAACTTCCTTAGAACAGTCTCTCACCTAGAGAGAGTTTCTCACAGGCCTGACAACCTGATTCTTTTATCCACGGGCTTGACAACCCACTTCTTCACTCTCGTTCCTCAACACAAGGGCATGGTAATGGTAGAAATAGAAACTGGATGTGGGAAATGATACATATAGGAAAAAAGGCAGGAAACCCCCAGGGTACAGGTTTTGTAAGGGTATCAAATCAGGTTTATTGTAGAGGTTGAAGGTCTTGGCATTGAACAACGACGAACTGGCTCACTACATTGTTTTTTCAGTTCATCCATGAGTTGGGATAGTGGATGGAAATCCTGGTCTAAAATCATGAGAGTGGACAGAAGGGTGAGAATAGTTCAAATGATTAACATCATTGAGAATGTTGAGAATGCCCCCCCATAAATCTTCATGAATTTTGGATGACACTTGGCTCTCCATGAGCACGTTCCCCCCACTTGGAACTCGTTCCTCTCCCAAAAGGAGCTTAGGATAAAGTAATACCATCTTTACAAGTTCTTTTGGAATAATAATATATTATTCTACTAGGCTCATAATCTTATGCTCTTAGGCTCTACTCTTAGCCTCCTCCCCTTCCCAACCTAGTGGAGTTCAATCCCCCATACTCTTTCTTCGTGGTCGTTCTACACACAACGATGTTGTTATATTAATAATATGGATATTTAGATGTACAAAAATGACTCCCTGCTTAATAAAGACATAACCCTACCAAATTATAAATACACAGCTCACCATCCTGCAAAACATGTTACATTTGTAATTAAAACTAGGGCTCGTCCTTGGGGTATTACACAAAATAAGTGAAGGTACAATTTGGCACTGATAGGGGTAGCAGAGGTAAGATCATTAAGAACATCAATGACCCAGCTACTAGATTTGTGGAGATGTTGATGCCTGCAAGCTACTTAGAAAGTGTCACAAATAAGAAGCATCTGGAGGGGTAGTTGAAGAAACTTCATAGTGCGCAAAAGGAATAATTCTCAGTTGGGTGTTTTATTTTCTCAACCTTTTCTTATAAGACTGTCGATATGCACATGATAATGGAACGAAGGTCCACTATTCCTAGTTACTAATTTTGATATCTTTGGAGGCATGGTAAAAAATGAAGTATTCATTTTTTTGTGAAAGAATAGGATAGTGTTTCACAACGAGATGTGAAACCGTACGACACAACACAGAGGCCAAGTAGAGAAAATCCAACTCAAGAATTTTTTGCATGTACATACAAGAGATGCAGAGGAAAATTGTAGATACATGGAGGATTCCACCTAAAGTGGTGAAGGATCATGATGGAATATTGAATTTTAAGGCATCCAAAAACAATATATGGATACAAGCCATAAGAGACCTGAAGAAGGCATGGCTAAAGATGCAGTATTGCATAAAAACAAAAGAAGTCCATTGGGTACTAAAAAAATGGCCAGATCAATGGAAGGTGCCAGTAGTAGGAAATAAAAGAGCAAAGGGAAAAGAACAGGAAGAAGCTTCCTTAGCATAGAAATATAGTTCCCAGTAGCCAATACAAGAAAAGATGTAGACTGCAAAAAATCTATAGTTACTAGTACAACAACAAAGAAACCAAGGAATAAGGAAACAATATTGAGGGACTCAATACTAGAAACTGATGGCACAAAAAGAACAAATGGGGGAATAGAAAATAAATATGACATCCCAAACCAAGAGATAGGGACTAGAAACATACCAGAGGTAAGGAAACTTGTGTAGACAAAAAAGAGGAAATAAACCATGGATATAGGAGAACAGAGAAAGAAGATGAAATCATAGAAGAATCCTCTTGAGATCATGATCATTGAATATGAAGAAAAAATGGTAGCAGATAAAGTCCAAGATAGGGGAGAAGACTCCTTATTTATCACTGAATCCTAAAGAAAATAATTGATGAAAAAGTTAATAGAAGTTTAAAAATTTATGGAGATCTTACAACTCAATGTCTCACAATAGAGAAGCAAAGCATCGAAAGAACCAATACATGAATAGAAGGATACAATTCAAAAAGAAATAGTGGGAAGCACGACATTCTAGATAAGCCAGAGAATGCTACAAGTATATGAGGATACCACATAAAAACCTTTGAAGGAGGTGGAATAGTTGGCCTTGGCATTATCCAAGATCCCAAAAAGGGAATTATATAAGTTGTAGATAAGCGTCACAGAAGAATTTCAATCCAGAGCTAGGACGAATGCAACAAACTTGGAGATCGAAAAGGAAGAGAAGGAGGTGCTAGAGAAATTTCTCAAAGATCTGAAGAGAAAACATGAGGACGAAAAGAAATGCACTCAAAAACTAGAGAAAAGACTTGAGGAAGTCTTCCGAATCATTCTAGAAAGTGCACTAGCAAGAGAGATCAACATGGAAGAAAAGATAAAATGAATAGCATAGACGATGGATAGTTATAAATAGGAGATAAGAGAATTGGTGAAGAAGCTTACACAAACTACCCCGCCATAGGTTAGATCAAAGAGGGAGAAGAAGAAAAACATAACACACATGTATTATTGCACTGGAAGTAAAAGAAGTAGTAGATATTTATGAAAGGACTGCACAGATATGGAAGAGCCTAGAAGAAGATGAAGGGGTCCAACAATTGGATCATATGGAAGAGAAGTTGAATTCTTCATTACATGATTTGAAGGAGATACAAAGGACGATGAGTATTTCAGATAGGATAAAAGAGATGAAAAACTTGCAGGTAGAGGTAAGGTCCACACAAGGGGAAAGGAAACCACGATAGGCTTAGTTGGATCCACTTCAAGAACAAGAAAAGAAGATTATAGTAGAGTTGGAAATAGAGAAAGGAATATTGGAACATGTTCACTCATAATGTATATAAGTGTTGAAGGAGCACGTAACAATGCAGGTGGTAGAGACCCTGATAGATAAAAGTGCACATGAGGAGAAAAACATAGATGCACTCACAAAGAAGTTCCAGGCATTGGATAAATAAGTGCAAGAGGCACACACTACCTGACTGGATTGGAAAGAGCCACATATAAGTTTTGGGGGCCTATTGGAGCAGGAAATGTAGGGGTAAGCTTCGAGATATAGCATGACAAATGAGGAAAAATGGACCAAGGAAGCAGTGTGCGATGGGAATAAAGGAAAAGTAGTGTGATGAAATTGTGAATTAGTGTGCAAAGGAAGTTATAATGTGTACAATTCGATTCCACTTAGAATTAGGGTTTTGATCTCATTGTAATGGCTTATTATCCCACTTGTAATACAAATAGAGGATATATGAGGTAGATAGAGAGTATATTATATAGAAGAGTATTATTTTTTGGCATGAGTCTTGAGTCTTTTGGAGGACTTGTTGAGTTTTGAGTCACAATAATAGTCTGGTTGAGATATGTGGATATCATATGGATTCATATGGATCATAACTGAGGGTGAGGTCACAGGATATGGAGCTTGGTATATGGACAAGAAGCCATTCTCTCGAATGAGCTATATCTTCCATCTCTTCAACTTGCTCAGAATTATAGAGGACAGACATCATCATTCATACAACAAAGAATTGATACCCTCCTCATGCTGGAATAAGAAAGGTACAAAGATAAATCAAAATTCATATCTCATCAGCAGATAGTGAAAAGGTGGTTTAATAAGCATAAGACTAAAGAGAAGAATTTTGAAGTGGGAAACCTAGTCTTGAAATGGGACATAGCAAATGAGTCAAAAGGAAAACATTCTAAGTTTCAAAATCTATGGCTCAGACCTTTCCAGGTGGTAAAGACGATCATGGTAGGCATGTATCGATTGAATAATCTAAGGGGGGAACCTGACGCCCTCCAGGTGAATGACCAAGACCTAAAACAATATTTCCATTATAATAATAATAATAATAATAATAAATTGTGTTTATGTTTTCATGATGCTTTGTTTTAGCTAGGTTGATTATGGAATGCATTTTTGTTTAGGTTTTTTTTTTATAGTAATTCTGTGATTTTGAATATTGTGTTTAGAAATATTGTGGTTGACCTCAAATCATACGATATGACAAACTCTATTCCTATCTCATCGCTCACAGACAACACAAGAAACGTTGGGAAACTTTTGGTTGTTTCGATATGTTCTCTATCCAACCTGCGCAGATGAACAAACTTGGAAAATTGATGAAGTGTCGGTCTGGTGGTCTGGTAAAACCTTAAGGGAAAGATGGTAAGATGGAAAGGACTACACGTACCTTAGAGACAGAGTTAGAAAAATTTCACCTTAACCATCTAATTTTGAAGATAACAGACGTCCTCCTCTCCCACTCGCTTAGGGAATTCTGTCAAAATAAAAATCAATTATATCAAATGAGTGCACAATAGGAGAGGTTATGTAGATAACGCCACCAGGGCTATGGATGCTCCCTGGCAGCGAAGCAAGGTCTATGATGTCAGGGTGACTCTGCTAGGGCTATGGAGGCTTGTTGGCAGTGGAGCAACACTGTAGCAAGTGAAGAAGGATAGATAAAGGCTTAGTGACAGTGAATGCATTAGGTAATGTTAGGTAGCTAGAGAGGTAGTGGGGGGGCCCATAGGGCCCATGATGATAGTAGTGGAGGCTATTCAATCTAAGGTGGAATAGGTCCATTATATTATCAAATAAGGCCCACTATTATAGTTAGATATAATAAATGGGTCGTTAGATATAATAAAAAGGACTCCTTAGAAGGTTCTACTTCTAGAAGATTCCTCCTTTAGAATGTTCTTAGGTGATGGTAGCTCTATATAAAGGGGTTCAAGCAATGTAATGGGATATGAAAAGAAGTATTGTATTTGGAGCAGTATCTCAATAGGAGGATTCCCCCTCGAAGAGGCAAGTGAACAGGAGAGGATCCCTTCCATAATAGGATCCATTTTATGGTGTTTCCCTACCTCAAGGGTTTGATATAATAAAGTGTGATTTATTCTATATTGTCCTTTGGATATATTGTGTATTCATAATTTGTGGTGATTATATTTGTAGATATATTAAGGTTCTTAACAGAATGATTTACTGGACTCTTGTCAAAAAGGGCATGAGTCAAGGTTACGGGAAACGAAGATGGAATAAAGGTTAAAAACCCCACAGGAAGGCCCAAATGCACCAACCATGGAATTTCAAATGCAAGGATAAAAGAGGATCTGATAAAAAACCATTTAAGTTCTTAACCATCTTTTGCATCAGTCGAGCCTGAGGAAGGAACAAAGGTTTTTCTTTCTCCCAGTAAGTCACCATTTGTTGAGCACTCAACACACCCTAAAAATCCCATGTCATTTTTTTTTCACTTTTTGGGTACCACTTAATATTTTTACTGTATGGTTTGACTTCATTTTGAGAAATGTTTGGATTTTCTTATTATCTTGACTCTCATCATCTATTCAAGTTTGTTTTAACTTATTAAACCCCAAGACTTAAAAAATCCTTAAGAGTTGAATAAAGAATCAAAAGCCAAAACACTTCACCTATTGCACTGAAATTCAACATCGAAAGGAATTCAAAGGAGGAAAAGAACCACTTGGGAAACCTTAGTCACCGAGTACCAATCTCCATTGACATCGACAAAAGGAATTTTTTGTTTGCGCTAAATTTATGCATAAGGATATCTCTGATAGCTGACTCGTCTTCAACATCAGTAAAAGGCGAGGAGATTCGACGTTAACAAAGAAAGAAAAGGATCTTCAATAGACGATACCCGACGTGCTTATCAGAATTAGGAAAGACTTAAAAGGATTGAAACAAACATTCTGACAACACTAAAGAGTTCTCTTGATTGCTGATCCCCGATGTGTTTCAGCATAGGGAATTTTTTGAGGAATCTAATATGTAGAAAGACACGTGATAGGTTTATCACCGATCGCCGACCTTGTATACCTTTTCGACATTGAAAATCCAAGGTTTGTTTTAGAAAACACAACTTAAGGAAAGTCCCAAATCCAATTAATACACGTGAATTAGGTCATCAGTCTTCAATGCCACGTTTCTTTTCCATATTGGAGAACCATACAGTCTAGTTTTACCCTAAGTCATTCTTGGTTTCCTAGGTCCAAGTCACACCTCCGAGTTAGCTTTGCCACAACAACATTCTATGATGATATTGATCGGTGTCGAAGATTTTGCAACGGACATCAATGAAAAATTTCATAGCACTTCCCCAATCCCCAATCCACCCATTGATAAAGCGACACAATGGGGCATTTTAGCGTTAGATACGATTAGATTTTGATCATTTAAGGGGTTAATTAATACCAAATACTAGATTAGTTTATACCTTGTGCACCAATCAGAACGGTCGTTTAAAATCATTGATAGACCACATCACCCCCATGCCTCCACCATCAACCTGCGATGAATTTAAGTTGCAGATATTCGATAACACATTTGTTTAAATTTCACTCATCACCCGAATTGAATGGTTGATGCGACATAGTAAGTTCTTCCCTGGTTTAAATTATCCTGAGCCATTGTAAATGGAATCATTATGCAAGAAACTAAATTTATGGCATCTGGGGAAGTGAGATAAGTAATTTGAGAGTTGCAGAGATCCTGTGAGTATCAAAATAACCATATTTTAGCAATATTCACAGGTGCGTATTTGAGTCTATAAATTTTTCATGGCTACAAATTATATACTGCTTATTCGATTTTGTTCTTTACACAACCTATGAAGGTTTATTTTTATTGCAGGAACAATGCCTCCAAGAAATCCAACTTCTAGACAATTGTCGAGGGCGTCGAAGCTGAAAGAACCAGAGTTAGGTGAAGACTCCTCTCCATCAGTCGCAAAACATTTGGAATACACTCCGAGATCATAACCTATCATTAAAACAACAATGAATGAGGATTTTATTCAGCCTCTAGCCTTTATATATATATAGGCAAGCACAGGGACCAAGGTGACACTCCCACATTGGGGAGAGATCTTTAAAAATATTAGCCGAGAGGAATACAAAAAATATATCCCACATAGTGACTCAAATATAAGATCACTCGACGAAAATATGTTCCCAAACATCCAATGGTCGTACCTTCATATGGTTGCAAGAAGAACCTGTGTTTTACCTTGTATTGAAGTTTTGAAGTGGCTCATCGACCACACAGGCACACAACAATTCTTAATAAACGATGACAATGGTGGGTGTGTCGGGGTATTCCTTTTGGTAGATCTCCATAAATACTACAAACTCCGAGACCCCAAGGAGCAACTGAATACAGATTTCATCATTAAGTTCTACGAGCGCCATGACACCATCCAGGTGATGGCCTCATGGTGGGGAGAACACAAGAAATACACCAACTGGAGCAATGGCTGGTACCAGAGAACCAACTTAAGAGAGCCATACATCTACTTGATGGATCTCATTTGCCAATTATATGGAGAGAAGGACTGCTCCATATTTTTAGAAGCGTGGACACCCTTAGCTTACATAATGGCAATCTGCGGGAGCAGTTCCAATTGGGGAGTGATCATTTCTAAGAAACTGAGAAAATGCATACAATAGGCTCAGATGTCGAATGAAGGAGAGACACCAATATTATACATGGATTCATATCTTATCGATGTGATGTGCACCCAAAACATCTTCACTGACATGAATCTAAGTTGGCATGTTGCAGAGCTCTTGGTCCATGTTTATTTTAGCATCCTATGGGAGAACATGTACAAGAAATATTACTCCCTCATTTGCGATGAATTCATCGCATGAATTTATTTCATTCTTTTTAAGAAATAATGCCCGAGCCTATCGATTGTGGTGAAGAAGATGATATCAAAGGTCGACCATTGGTACTTGGATGAGCATGACACCTACATCAGGGTGTTCAGGGCCATTAGAGCACCACATATACTACCAACTCATGTATATGAATGAATTGTAGTGGTAGAGAGATGCTACCTGACCATCCTCCAAGGTTACAACACCACCCCGTTCAAGGACAAGAAGCAGGTGTTCATACCTTAAGGTTTCCATGTAGGTTTCTACTTGGTGAAGGACACAACTCAAGACAAACAAGAATAGCTAAGACAACTAGAGTTCAAATTCCATACATGTCGATCCTACAAACACAATCCAAAGGGTCTACTCTTGAAACAAGCTTCACAAGTGTTGTCATGTTAGTCGTATGCCCACGACAAATTTGAAGATAAAATCTTCATAGAAAATGCCCAAGACTGAGACGAGGTGGTGGAAAGGATGGCCGACCCCAAAATGACCATGTTCAGAGCCATGTGCCTGGATGAATAGGAGATGACCATGGAGAAATCATATCAAGAGGCCCTTAGAGATAGGGAAGAAATGATAGCGACATAAGAAACAAAGGTTCCCCTATTGACCCCAGTGTAGGATAGAGGATTCCCTATGACACAGGATGCACGAGAAAGGAGGTTTCTTATGATAGAACAAGCTCAGGGAGTAATTGATCAGCCGGAAGATGACCTAGACCTCATAGGAATGACAGGGTCC
>JASDQU010947636.1:37086-47387 GCA_032191745.1 Picea mariana
TATCAAGTAAGTATCAATCCTACCCCCGATGCCTCAATTTCAATCAGTACTCAACTTCTCGATGAGCAACGAAGAGAAGTCAGACCTTCGAAACACATGGAGGAAGTTCAAGAACCCAGTCTTGAACAAATATGTACCATAGGGAGTTTTATAACCCTATGTTTCATAGGATCAACTAGTGATTGGAAAATTTTCACTCTTGGTATAATTTGTTCGTAAACAATATTTCATTTTGCAAATTACTTAAAAAATAAAAAAAAATAAAAAAGAAAAAAAAAGAAAAGAAAATGACAAAAGAGGGCATAAAAATGGATAAGGCCCCATGCAATAATAATGACTTGATCCATATAGTTTAACCATGGTCAAGTCCTTTGAATTTATGTTGATAGGATTAGTGAACAAAGCTTGGCTAAACTATTTAATCTTGGTCAAGTAGATAGGTTAGGTAGTGAATAAATTTGATCAAACTGTTCAATTTTGGTCAAATAGCCCTAGGGTAGAGTAATTATTAACCCAACAGTCTAATCTGGGTTAAAGGTGTTAGATAAATAGGATAGAACATAGGTTAATAGGTTTTATTTCAATAAAGCAAGCCTAATGATGGTCGAGATTCTTGGTTTTGATGTGTGAATGATGTTTTCTAACCCCTTGGTGATTAAAATGAGAGGAAATAGCACTAAAATACACAAAATACACACTATCCTAAGTTTCTACAAAACAATATGTTGTGCACTCTATGATTAAAGGGTGCGCTGAGATCAACGGTTGAGCCTACATCGCTTAGATCTACGACCGACAAGAAATTTTGGACCCCCCCGACCATTCTATCTTTAACGGTGGGGGGGGTCCGATATGGGGGTTTTTCCCAGTGGGCCCCATCCTACCATGGCGCAAATCCATTATGTTAGACGCCCTCGCTCTAAACTAGTTACTACCTACCCCCCCCCTCTGACATACCACCATACCGACCTTGGTATACCCCCGCCGCCTCATGACATCACACTCCACTACCCCACCATCTCGTGATGTCACACTCCACCAACCCCTCTTATAATTCATGTCCCATCAATTTGTCGGCATATTTCCCCCACTTACCTATCATACGTCAGGTATCATTTCATCTACCCTCCAATCACCGTCTTCCACATCATCCTAGCACACTCGTCACCTGTCCTTTACTTTCCATCTCATACCCAAGTTATCCATTCGAAAATTAATAGAGGATAACATATCCATTAGCTTGCTAATCTGTTCCCCGTACCCAATAGACACCCATTCACCCAAATTTAATCATGTCTCCACCATTATCGCACTGTTCACATTTTCCGCATACCAGAAGCTCATCTCCCTTGCCATTTTCAGCCAATAACCGATATAAATCCAATCACTCGCTGACATTTTTTGTTTCAGTTGCAAGTAACAATTGAATTCATGGTGCCAAAATATAAGAAATTAGAGGTCGAGGAAAATCCATTCCCCCTGCCTTCTGTCGATCTCGACCAGATTCTACTAGATGATAAAGACTACCTGATCTAAAAGACCATATGCGAATTCAATTTCACTAAATTGCATTTATGGTTCATGGACACCTTTCTAGATCAAAGTGACGATATTGGAATCTGGGAGTCCAATCTCCCACTGTATCTATTTCCCCAAACTCACCATTTTCCTGAGTTCAGGCTCAAGTTCCAGGCGCATTATCTCCCTGATCAAAGAGACATTGTTTCATCATATGGAGAGACCTTTCTCACTATCACACCAGAGTCCATTGACCAAATGATGCAAATACCCAAAGCCGAATCCCCCTTTACTTTCACCATTGAGATTATAACTGAAATCTACTAGAATTTGTCTTTTCCCCAGAGAGAACAGATTTTTTAGTGTTTCCTTCCACAGAATGCCTAATTCCCCAAGAAAAATACCCCTTACCATTCTTCCATGTTTTCAGAAAAAGATAACCAAGTCATTTCGTCCTTTTGTTTTCTACTTGGATATTATTCAGATGAATGGGTGGACGAGCCCATCCTGGGTTTCTTTTCCATTTTTTCTGCCAAAGAGAAAGCCACCACCCAGTTTAACTACAACATTTTTCTAGCCGAGAACATGCATGAGAAACTTTTCAGATTTTCTATAGAGGGCATGTTCTGGTATTCTTCAATACTGGCTTACATGTTCGTGTTCTTTCATGTATATAGTTCTTATTTCCCATGCAAAAACTGGACCAGGACGACAAACCACAGCATGTCACCTCTTGGACTTCATTACTAAGAAAAAACTCCACATAGTTTAATTTCAAGCAATTCATTGAGCATTTTTACCATCCGGTGGTAATAATTCTGAGTGGTAGAAAAGAACCAAGGATAAAGGAGGATATCCAAAGAATTATACACCTCTTGGACCTCGCAAAGACTGGAGACTGGTCTCTGTATCAGAATCACATGGAAATCAGAATTTATGGATGTGAGATGGTCATTATAAGCTTCCTAAATATGTACCTGTTAGGATATTCTCCTTGGAATACATCAGAAAAATGATCAAATTAGATGACATACATTTTGTAGCTTTGAATAACAAACAACAGTTGACAATTAGAAGGCGGAACGGATCCTTTTTCTGTAACATTCGAGCTATCGGGGAAGAGGCAAACAAGATACTAAAGGAAATGAAGTTTGACATCAGTTTCCCTTGGCACTATGATCCATGTGGGATTATTGCAGAAATGAGATTGAGGAATAAAATTTCCCCATATGCTCATGTTCCTAAACTAGAGATCGAGAAAGTTATGAACCAAACAAAGTGGGAGGTGAACACTCTGGAATATCCTGAATAACAATCTCCTCCAGCCATTATTTCAAAGACCACTACTCCACATATAACAACGGAGAAAAATCCTATAAAGGATGTCTCCCCTCCAATTACTGAAGTCTCAACAGAGGATTTACAGGTGTACTAGAAATGCCCCAAAACCAGTCACACAACTGACAAGTATGGAGAGGAAGAGACCCATTCTACCATAGTAGTCGAGGGAGAGAATTCACCACCTTTCTCAAAAAACCAATATATGATGTCTACTTATTCCTCAAAGAAGCAGACTCATACCACTTTGACCACCCAACCATCACAAGGGTCTACAAAACTAAGTATCTTTGAGAAATATTATTTAATCAAGAAGAAGAACGAGATGCTAACAAGTCACACCTATGCTCAGTTATGGAAACAAACATAAAAAACACAGCATAGATTGCTCTATTCTTTTGATACAAAAAAGGGAGAATGCACATGGTGTTTCTGCAGGGACAAGTCCCCCATCCAAGGGAAATAACTAATTATGAAAGGTCAAATCTTGAGCTTGATTCCAAGCAACTACATCTAGATGATTAGATGGATTTTCACAGACAAATGGGAGAAATGGTTTTCTCAACATTGGCAAACGCTTCCACAACTGCTGCAAAATTACAGGTTTCTCTGAACAATGTTCAGACTCAATTAAAGCTGGAGAAAGTGTCTTCCTTTACAAAAGACAACAAAATCAAGTCTTTGGAATATTTGGTTCTAAAGATTGGGTATGACCCCTTAAATGTGAAAGTAGTTGAAGAACTTCTGAAGAAAAAGAACGTTGACATAGCCACTTTGAGGAAGAAATTAAAACTGTTAACTACTGAAGACTCACAAACCAAAGAGATGGTAGAAATAGAGGGTCAAAAAGAGGAAATGCTAAAATTGATCATGGAGAAGAATGCATAGATCAAAGAGATGGAAGCAAAACTAGGAAGGTTATTAAAGGAGAAGGAAAAGGAAGAGCCCATGGAGGTCATCCCATTGAGTGTAATCCCCTTCACAGAATTTAGCAGAGTGACAACATCAACAACCACCACTATAGAACTTCCATCAGCTTCCCCAGTCACAGTTCTAGGGGCATCTGAAGCTCTAGCAAAATCAATGGAGAAGATGACCTTACAAGGAACAAAAATCAAAATACTGGAACAAGAGATAGAGAGCCTCCAGAAGATTAAATATTATTTCGAAGCCATCTACAATACAGAGAGACACACATCCATAAAATCCATAAATAAAATCTGGCCCATGGTGCAAATTATGTTTGAACAACATGAAATAGTGTTAAGGAGCAAGCAGGCTATCAACGGGATAAAGGGAGAGTTGGGAGAAATGCCCACAGAAGCAAATGAAATCATCAAGTTTCTTAATTTGAAAACTAAAGAAGAGATGGAAAACCTCAAGATTGAGGATAGGATGGAGACTATCCTCGAGGTCAATAGGGTTCTGACCAAAAGAGGACTGATGTTGCAGTTGGAGGAGAAATCCCAGAACATGGATATAGAAGTTCATATATTTTTCAGCAAGATTGATGTTTTTCAAAAGAAAGGTCATCATGGTTTACTGGTTCTAAATGACAAGCTGATGACACTCTCTGATTACAAGAAAAATATCACCATGGTGGAAAAGGACAACTCCAAGTTTTTAGGGATACAAGGTAGCATAATGAGTAAATCATTTTCAGAGACCTTGCTACTGGACCTCAACATCCAACATGAAATCAAGTATATCTTCATCACCAATCCAACTTTCGCAAAATACATAGAAATGGATGAAGTGTACTGTAGGCTACTAAAAGTTACCATTCCCAATCAACAGAGATGGAAAGAGTTGTGTGAATTGATCGAGTAAACGATGAGGTGGATGCACAAATCAACATGCAGAAAATTCAAAGTCGGGTTGATGAATCGCCAACAACCTTCCCCAAAATCAGCGTGGATAATCCGATAGATCATTAGCAGTTTCTATAATTTTGTATTTCGTTATCTAGTTAGTTAGATCTAGACTCTACCACTTCTTGATCATTAATGACATGATCTTTTGTAATCTTTCATATAAATACTTCAAGTTTCAAAGTACTAAGGGTTGATCTTTTCACCCATGCAAGCTGTAAGCACTGTAATTTTTCTCAAGAGATCTACCAGTAATAAAAAAGACATTTCATAACATTCATGTGTGTTAATTGTTGGTGATGTTGTCTCATCTTCGTTGAATGGTTTTTTCTATCTTCGTAATCATTTATGTTTTCCTACATCTGATCATTTAAAATAAGTTAAAGTTACATAACTTATCTTAATATACTCTATTCCTAGATTTTAAATATCTAAGTGTTTGTCTTCTGATGTTATGATAGAGAAATTCTTAAATGCTTCTTTATTTTAACTAACTATCTCATCTTTTCTGTTATCCATAATTTTATTCTAAAGGATCTAACAGTTGCACTATCCTTCCCTGTGAAAACACCTTATAAAATCTATTCTCTGGTCTCAAGATTTATAAAACAACCCCCATAGCCCAATGGATGCGTAAGCGATATTTCAACCATTTTTTATAAAACAAACAACACATTCTTATTTATTTAACTATTCTAATATCTAAAACCTAAAACAAAGTTAAATATTATAGAGAGATGCCTCTCTAAAACTGGCAGGGCAAGATCCCAATTTCGAAGTGGTTGGATAAAGTTACCTCTGATAAATTTCTTCTACCTCCCAACAACCTCTGGGAATTTACAAAGCGTTAACAGAGAGGCTAAGAAATATTCTCACCTA
Organism: Picea mariana; assembly: GCA_032191745.1. Classification (NCBI taxonomy): domain Eukaryota; kingdom Viridiplantae; phylum Streptophyta; class Pinopsida; order Pinales; family Pinaceae; genus Picea; species Picea mariana. Next base: position 42,693 of record JASDQU010947636.1, read on the forward strand.
GGGAGATCAACAAATCCTCGAACCCATGGGTGAATTCACTGACATACATCCTATTCCTTACGACTGGAAAAGGAAAGATATCATAAAGAGAACCACCAATAAGAGGAGGATCACTCTAGATCTCTCCATCCTCATCACCACAGAGGAAAAAGTGATCAACACAGAGTATGCAAGACATCCGAAATTCTTGGCGCAGGGATGGAAATCACAGATGCCACCCTGGATAGAGAGAAAAGAGATTAAGAGGATCTAGATTCTTCTTTGAAGGAATTTAAACATTTGCACCACTTGGTGAAATATTACCAGGACACCACACAGGCCACGGTGTTCCTGAGAAGAAAATTCTAGGAGGCCTATAGAAAATTTTCATATGAACGACACCTATTCACTACAAGAATAATTGAGCTTCAATAAGACACCATCATGGCATTGGTGACGTGAAAGGTTATGGAGAGGTGGTATGCGAAATCACATCAAGTCATGCAAAGGATCGATTATATCAGCATGGTGCAACAAGGTCAAGATGCTAAAGAGCATGACATCTGGGTCCTAAGAGAAAGAAGCATCGACCGCATAATGAAATCGACCGAATATTGGGTTAAAACGGCTCAGGAACCTCATCGAGAAATTAAAGAGAAATGGGCCAAGTGAGAGAAAATTTGGACCAATATCAACCGGGAAATGAGAGACATAGGCCTCCCCGAATTCGACACACCCGATGAATTTGTCGACTTGAGCGACATAGTCAAATCGCACATTGAAAAATACTCATCATGGGCTCTAGAAATAGTGAATGTGGAAAACATGGAACCAGGGCAGGTGCGGAAGTTCATGAAGAAACTGATCAAAGCTCAAGCCATGTTGCAACAGTTAAGTGCCAAAATAGTCAATTATCAGGCACAGGCAGTAGAGATAAGAGAGATCCTTTCGGTCCCAATGGAACAACATAGATTTGCGTATGCTAACATATGCGAGGATATTTTGGTCAAGTGGTTGGAGTACGAGAATATTCATCCACTCAAGTGAGATCATTTGATGACTCTTTGAAAATTGATATAAGAAAGTGCCATGTGGCGAGTTTTTTTTTACTTAGCTACACTTTAATAGTTATTTTTAGTTAATAGTATGTTTTAAATAGGAGGATCGACCTAATAGCAAAGGGTCGATGGTTGTTTCAAAGATCCTGATTTTTGGATTTTGTAAAGAACTATTTCAGAGCTTCCTTAATTCAGAAATCATGTTTAGGACCAGAAACAAGTTTGTGTTTTTCATCAAAAGTTTATATGAATGGATGTGGAAAAGAATTATTTATGATTTCATCTCATGAATGGATATTGTAATGAGTAAGAGATTCTAAATATGTTTACAAGCTATCTAATTCAATGTTTTACAGTTCTTTTCTTTAATGATGAAAATTAAATCATTGTGTTATTATGTGATTGATGATTAGAGTTAAGGGAGTTATTTTTCTTTCCATCATTTATCGCATGCATGTTTTATTTCTGATAAATTGTATCTCAGTTAATAATTGTAATACCGGTAGGTAAATGTATTAGTACTATGCCTGTGGTAGAGAATCATTGTATTCATGCTAGATTAAAAGGGTTATCCCAAGCCCATCCTTCTCTAGTAGTTAAGTTTTCCCACTTTGTTACCTAGTTGGTTTATACCATATTTTATCTCGTATTGATTCCACCTATAAGAGAAAACACAAAAAGAGAACATTTAAACTGAAGGAGAAGCCTTCACAAGAAAATGTAAAGTCCATCGATTAATTGGCTGGATCGCAAGATCTATATAAACATTCCACCATTAAACGATGTTGAGTCTAATTGGGCCCCAGTGGTGGGTTTTGTTCTTGATGTTGTGTTAAAGGAATTTACGACTCCTCAACAGGAGTCTAAGGAACATTTTTACTTAGCATTATTATACTTCTTACGCCATCCCACACTCTTAAGGAGTACATGAGACTCCCTAAAAAAAACAAAAAAGAGGAAATAATAAAAATATATATATATAAATAAATAAAATAACCTTCTCCCAAAAAAGGATAGGGGGTCTCATCATGAGAAAACCTACCATGATCATAGGAAAGTAACATAAGTGACATTCCCACTATGGATACGACACCAGGGAAATGGCCTTTGGCATTTAACGTCAAAGGAAAAGAGGTCTCATCATGAGCCAACTTGTTCACTTTGTTACGATCTAGTGAGTGGAATTATTGTTATCTGGCAACCAAACCAGGATAATGGCCCTTTACGGAAAAGAATATTCAAACTATTTATTGAGGATACTGGATCATCTATGGGTTAAAAGGAAACCATGTCATGGCTATGGACGCCTGCTAGAAGCAGTGGCTCTGCCTGTGGTATTGAAGTTTATTTTTATACACTAAGTTTTTATTGTGTTCATAAGAATTCCTTTCTTAAAAAAGAGGTTATCATTCCAGTTATATTCAACATAAGGGAAAGTAACAAAGTTATGGGACATGGCATATTTATAAAACATCAACAAATTTAGACTACTCGGAATATTCTTATTTAAATTATTTGAACATTGGTATTTGAACTTGTACTTCCCACAAAAGGTGTAATTATTGCACATGATTAACATTAACATCTTTGAAAGTTATTAATGATCGTTCTCCCAGCGACAACGACGTAGTAATTATACCTCACTTGACTGACCACCATAATTATGCTCACACATATCGATGGTCAAGGTCAACCTTTTCATTTATTAGGGGGAAGATATTCTGCACATTTATCGATAGACCATAATGATTACAATTAATGGGAAAATTTGTATTTCTATATACCATTGTTGTTCTGTAAATTTTACCATTTATAGTAATTGTTTCTCACAGGCTGGTCTAACTAAATTTGCAGTTGGGAACAATAGTTGTGTTGACTTGTTTATATAATACATGGATGGCCAAAGCATCCGTCGCGAGCCCACATTGTTGCAAGTAACCAACCAAGCAATGAAAATTCTACATCGTCGGCGATGGGCACAATACTTTAACAAACTGTAGGGATTAGATGTAAATGTCACGCTAGCATTTTTCCAAAACTTACAGTGGAGAGTTTCAGTAATTCGAGGCATACAAATTCCGGTTACTGATGCCATTATAGATAAGGTAACAGGCCTCCCAAATGAAGGAACACAATGGATCGGGAAATACACAACACTCAAGGAGGCTGTGGAGTCTTTCGCAGAATCGAGAGAAGAATTCGACAAAAAAGGGAAAGGCCTCAACCCCTCTTCTCTCAGCGAACCATGGAAGGATATAGTAGACGTGATATAGAGATATATCACATGTGACAAGTGATACAACATGGTGAGACCTTGCCACCTCAAGCTGCTGCAACACTTAAACAAATATCAGTGATAAATTTACCATTCTTTTTTAATACCATGTTGCATGAAGTCTCTGCAAGAGATCAAAAGGCTAAATACCCTGCCAATCTAATTAGTCACCATGGGTTAGTAAAATTGATAGTAAATAGGGCCATATCGATGGAGATTTGGAGAAAATTAAAGAAATGTTATCTATTTATTATGATATTTTAGATTGCAGAGCCCCTGCTACTAATTATGCCCCATTTTAATTAGAAAGTTATTTGTTAATAACAGTAAAATCTATAAGGGCAGGCACACCTTCTGAGTTCACCACCTTTTCTGATTTTGTTTCATGTTTTAAAGAATAAGAGGATGGAGTACAATACTTTCTGTGTGAATTATACCTTCACAACTTCATCCTAGGAGAAAACAAAAAAGATAACTTGAATCCATTCACTAGGGATATCTAGTTTCAATCCTTCTTGTCTTTTGCCAAAAATCAAACAAGGTGGGATAAAGCACATAAGATTTTCATGAAAAGGGAGAATGGATTAGACCTATGGCTCAGAGGGGAATCTCTTAAATCCTTTGATACCATTATTAATAAAAAAACAGTCATGAAGAGGGAGAAGGTTGTGGAATCTTTATCCCCTATCCATAGACATGTTGTACATTCAGGTCTACAGTATTTTGGAGAGATTAAGGAAGAAACCCTTTCTGCTGCCAAATTAAGATGGATTGTCTCTTCAAATGAATTCAATAATAGGGAACTATTTGGTTTCATAAATTTTGAAGCAACTACTTTCAGGTTAGAGAGGTATGCCAAAATGATCATGGATGAAGAGCCTTCATTGATTGGATGCAGTTATATTCCTCCCATTATTTGGTATCCTCTAAAGGGTTATCAGAGTGATTATGAAATTCATAAGAAAAGGGAAGATGTTTCTTTTGAAGATCTTAAAGGTAAGAACGGGTTCTGAAGGCCTAGAGAACATAGCTCTCCTCCCTTCAGTATAATTTCTTTACATATAAACTCTCTTGTTGCATGAGGACATGCAAAAAGGTAAGTTGGGGGGTATGTTGAGTTGAGAAAAAGGTACAAATATTCTCCTTATTACTATGGTTTGTGATATATTCTTTGTTGAATTTTCGATTAATTTGAAGTAATTAAGAAAGAAAATGGTTAAAAAGTCTTTAGGAAATATTATCGAATGAGATTAGATATTTTCTGAACTTTGGTTTTGTAACATCCCGCTCTGGCACACTGAGGACACTTATTCTTTGAGGACACTTGCTCGCAAGTGATCTGGACCCTTTTTGATGTTAGACCTTTTGTATATGATTATGATG
>JASDQU010947636.1:47487-59620 GCA_032191745.1 Picea mariana
AATTATTACTTATCATATAAAGAAAAAGAGGTTTTTACCCTGTATGGGTTTCCTTGGAAAATATTTGTCTATGTGTCTCTCATATATGAGACTAATGCCGAATGTGCCTGTGTTTATTTCTCTGCATTATTGTGATCATCATTCATTGTTTCTGCAAAGAGTTTTAAAAGAAGCATAATTGTTTAAGCTCAGTAACAACTGATTCACCCCCCCCCTCTTAGTTGTCTAACAGGAAGATTTAGCATCATATACTAGTATTACATTAAACTGATACAACACTTAAAAGGTGACTGTGAAATCAATATGCCTTATTTTCTATTACAAAGCCTTTCTAAGATGGCTAAGGATGTCCAGAAACAAGGAAGGAATACATAAAAGAGTTTATATCACTGTGGTTTTATTAAAATGATCATTATATATGAACTACAGAAGCAAAATTTTACTTGGAAACAATTTATCATTGAAAATGGTTTTGAAACAATAAAGGAGGAAGAAGAAGAGGAACAAATTTTAGTTGTGACTGATGATGAGGAAGAAGTATAGAACCCCAAGGCAACAAGCTCAAAATTGCCTATGGGGAGGAGAAGAACAAGAAGCATGGTGATAAAGGAGAAATAACTTGAGGAAAAATACAAGATTTTTACCACATATAAAAGAAAATCAAGGAAACACAAAGAATTTCAAAGGGGCCAAATACAAGAAAATGATGATGAAGAACAACAAGCACAGTATGCACATATTTAGACTCTAGAAGCACAATCATTGGGAAATGATGTTTTTGAAGAACAAGAAACTTCCACATATGAACACATGAGAGAAGATGTGGAACAATTAGTTAAAGACATGAAAGAAGAACCTCAAATGGAATAAGTGGCTGGTGGGTCCACATCTGAACTTGATAGGAAAAATAAGAAAATAAGGAAAATGAACAGAAAAATCAAGGAAATTGAAGTTCTGGAAAGATACATAAAAACAAGGAATGAAATGCTAAGGACTCAAAGCCATAAAACATAGGAAGAGAATGAAACTTTGAAGAAGAAGAACAAGAAGCTTCAAAAACAAAACAAGTTAATCTTCAAACAAGCCTATAAGTGGTTTCAATAGAAAAATGCATATAAAGAGAAATATCAAAGAATGAAAGCTCTTCATATAGCTCAGGTGAATATGGAAACACTATTGTAGGAAAAAGAGGTGGTAGAATATCAGTAACAAAGGTTCAGACAAATTTTTGTGCATGAGGACATGCAAAGACTTCCTCTTGGGGGAGATGTTGAGTACATTTTTATGCTTCCTTTTACTATATAAGCTACACTTTTGCCTCTATATCCATACATTTTCCCTTCATTTCACTCCATATTTTCCATAAAAAGGCTTATGCAAGGTATATTTATCATTATTTAGCTTAAGAATTGAGTTTTCCAAATTTTGGCATTAAAATTGAAAATTTATCAGAAATTACAGGATTTGACTAAATCCCGTAATTGTTCTTAGGTTCATGTACTTGCAGGACACCTGGGAGAAATATAAGACTTGGGTAATGATCCCTGATGTACAAGGATGGATAATCAGCTATCATCTTTGAGATCTAAGCCTTCCATATGTTCGGTCAACGTTGGTCAAACAGGGCCACTTCAGCAGAAAATACCCTGTTTTAGCCTTAAATCATGGACAGTTTTGGATTTTCGTGGGATTTGGACATATATTATGGATCTTAAGGAGGAATTAGACCTTCCTAGAATATATTATGGATTTGATCATGATATTTAGGAGATTTATTAGCATTTTTAGTTTTAAAACTCTTGTATAAATACTCTTAAGCATAGACTAGTATAAAAACCTTGAATGTGAATGAAGAAACTTTGGAATTTGCAATCTTGAGATCAGTTCTGCATTTTTTTCTTGATAATGCCTATGATATAATGATGTGAATACTGCTGGAGCTCTTTCTTAGCTGATACAACTCAAGTGTACCAGTGAAGCATTGGAGGGCCCCATTTGCCAAACTAGTACACTCTTTTTTTATGTTATTTTCAAGTAATCTTTGATACATGTTTTAGATTAGATCTTATTGTAGATGAGTTTTATTCATATCTTACTGTAGTTATATGAATTCCATAGCTAATTCATATGCTTAATGTTTCAAATCCTTACTCATATTGTGAATGATTTCTTGAATAAGAATTCAATGTGTGGTTTGCCTTCAAGCATTGAGATAATCATGAATGTTTTTTTTATGCTTTCAATACTTTTGATTTAAATTGATGATAGTTTCTAAATGAATGAAAGAGGACAATGAATGCATCTCTTGAATAAGAGTTTTTTCCTTCTAGCATTTGATAAGTCTTAGAACTAGTTCGAACATCTCTTGAATGCTTACTGTTGATACTCTTTAGGAAAACAATTGTTGATTACTGTTATGAGATCTATGAATAGGACTTCTGAATAGAAGCTTAGCATCTCTTCCATATTCATCCCTTAGAAAAGGTTTCTGTTTATTTCCATTAAAAATAAAATCTATCTCTAAATCCATATATTTTGGATGTGCCTCTAAGTCTTACAAACACCAGATTGACAATCATTTGCACTCTAATTTACATCAGTAGATTGGATCCTAACAGGCCTATCATGGAAAACACTGGATTTTAAAATCACCTTGTACTCTTTGATTTCTTCTTGAAGTCTTTCTTCAACTGTTTCACCGTCATTAAGGGAACTAAGGCATGTAAATTTTGTGTTCAAAGAAACTAGTTCTTCCTCAATTCTCTTTTTCCCAAACCTGGTGCATGCAATATAACCGATTGGATTGTTGAGCCATGTAATACATGACAACAATGATGTACAAGATAGGAAAAAATATTTTAACTCACCTCTCATTCTTCAACTCCACTTGCAGATAAGTAATTATGTGTTTACATTGTTCAGACTCCTTTTGCACAGCCTCAAGACAAGCCTTGAGAGACTATGACTCTTTCTCTACATCTACCAATTTTCATTTTGTACTATCTAAATTAAGTGCATACTGCTGACCATATTCAATAACCTTTCCAATTTGATCCAAGTAAACCCTCACCTGCAAAATAAACAAGGGGGAGTAGGAAAATATGAGAACAAAAATAGCATGGCTATTACCCAAAGAGAATTGCGTATACTTCATAATTGCACCTATTCTTCAAGGTGCATAATCTTCTGTTTATAAATCTTAGCTGAAGCACCAGCCTGTTGAAATTTCTTTTCCATATCTTGTTTCTCCATAAGAACAGAATTTTGAACCTGCCTTGCCTTGACACTCTCTGACACAATCTCAAGTTCAAGTTTATTATGAATATGTTGGATGGTCTTACCTACATATGATATGTGTTGGAATGTAAAAATGTTTGGAAATGCAAGCTAGACCATTAGGTTATATAATAACAAAACATACAATTTAAAATTAATAAAACTACATGCCATGACAAAACAAACCCAATACATGAATTTGTATTCTTCTAGCAGTCCCCACAAACAAAATCAAAATCAGGTGAGTTTAGTACTAAAATTGTCCATCATCAAAACACAACCACTTGGGCATAGAAAAGTCCATACACATGTACATGTTATTACATATAACAAGTAACAAAGTCATGATGATTTATTTGTGTGCATGATGGGCCACATAGCAGGCCCACAAACTAAAGAAGATTGCAAACTCTTTAAGGGCATTTGGCATGCCCAAAATTTTAGGAGTAGTGAGTTGCTCTCTCGTTGAAAAATTGAGGAGACATATTGGAATCCCATATATTTTGGCATTTATAAAATTACAAATGGTTTTATTTAGTATGAATAATTTTAGGAATTTGTGGGAAAAACATTAAATTGATGTAAACTAGAGAATAGAAGGAGATTTTGGAACATATAATTGAATGGAGGTTTTTTGTGTTTTGGGGGCCCATATTTAATAACTTTCTGCTCTGATATTTTTACAGACTTGATATATTGGTGGCTTTAATGATTTGTTTTTCTATTATACCTACTGATATTTGGAGAGAAAAATGCATGCAGAGAGTGAGACAAAAACATTGCATGATTTTTTTTGCAGATGTATAATGCCTTTCAAGGAGGAGAAAAACTGAATGTATGATGATAAATATTCCTCTATTAATTTCAGATATTTATTTATTTATTTGTGAAATAGTACATTATATTACTTCAAAGGTCAAATCTGTATATCATGGAACAAAAAACCTACATCATTCAAACAACAGCGGTTCCAATAAAATCATGCCCTTAAAAGGCCAAAAACGCTAGCATATGTGCTTGTGCACCAATAGAAAGAGACTCAACATGACAATGAAAGACATTGAGATTGACTCTCACAACTCATGCTTAAAGCTTCTCCAATCACCAAGGCTAAGAGAAGAGGGGTCTTCCTAAAAACTAACTTTACATAGATACTTCCACAGAAAACCAATGGAGATCAACCATAGAGAATGCCACAATGATTTACAGCTATCCCAAGCCATCTAAAAGTATCACCCAAAAGAGGGTTTTTCCATGAAAGTGAGGTTGTAAAGACTGGTATTCATCTTGAAACCATGTTCAAAAACCTATGTTTGTGTTGCAAGGATGAAACAATTCCCCCATTCAAATTTCATCTACATACTTTGTTCATGTAATTTAGAAGTAGAATTCAGCCTGAAACCATGTCAAAAAACCTGTGTTTGTGTGGAAAGCATAAAATGATTCCCCTGTTCAAACTTAATCTACGTACACTGTTCATGTAAGTTTATTGTAGTGTTTGTAGACATCGTGTAAGGCTATTAGGAGAAAGAACAGTAAAAAGAGCAGAGATTCTCTACATCACTTGGCCAGCGGGACCACTTCCAGAAAAACAAACATACAAATCCAAGCTCATCATTGAAGTAGTTGTTAGCATGAGTCCACCACTATGTCGGGGATCATCGTGATCTTTAGATCTGAGGGTTCATAATAGTTCTCAGAATTCTAGGTATTTTAGAGTTATTGAAATTGCCTATAAATTCTAGGATGTGCAAGGATGAAGCACATAATATTATACTATTGTATGAAAATGCCTATGACTCGACCTACCTTTCTCATGTAAGAAACTTTCAGAGATTGACCACAACTTGCATTTCTCTTTTCATGTGTATTTTGAATTGAGTTAGGAAGGCTTTCATATTTGTTAATGTCTCATGACATCAAATTGGTATCTAGTCATGAGTAAGGGAATTAAATGATCTTGCACGATTGATATTTTCATCTTTGGATTTTACCCTCTTTTACCTCTAGGATAAATTTTTCCCAAACTCTATGGTTTTTCCTTTTATTTATGCAGTTTGTACTATGTTTCCACCATCCATATATTCATGTTAAGAATTAATCATTTTGCATATTTATAGTAAGGAATTGTTTAATATGTTAGCTAGTCAGTGGATTTAGTGCTAATAAGGGGCCAAAGGAAGATTGATCTTCCTCCAGTCAAATTTGATGCCAAAATTTTTACTTAAATTCATTTGACTGAAACAAAGGATTGTATTGCTACTTTCAGAGTTAGTAGTTTATTAGTTGAACTGGGTACAAGATTAAAGCATGTCAGAATTCATTTATCTTGCACAACAAAAGAGGAATATATGCAGATGCAAAGAATTTCATTTGGAGTTGATGAGACAATATGCCCTGTAGTTATTGGGTGCACACATGGGTAATACTTTAGTGGATTTTTTGCATATCTTCCCTAACTCCATACCTAGTAGGAATGTATTTGTTTCCATAGTCAATGAATATTTAGCAAAAATTTGAGATTTACTAGCATTGTTTGGAGGAAGAAAACTAGCCACTTATATCCCTCTATTCAACCTTAGTAGTCCGAGGGACCTAGGGACTCCTCCAAATCAAACAAAATAAATTTTAGTGATTTTTGGTTGCACCTATACTAGCACATCGTGATGATAAAGAGTCATTAGGTTAACCTTTGGGGTGTTAGGGAAGAAATCAAGTTTTACCTATATGGATGTGAATTCATTAATACAACAATGAATCCAACCTTACCTTTGAAATCAATAACTAGATACTAAATTTTTTGCAACATAGGTCATTTTCAATAAATTAACCTTAGCTTAATCCGTACATTTATCATATCCAACCTCCTTCCTCCATGTGTGCCAAATATTCTCCCTCAAACTTCAGTCACTGTCGTGATTTTTGTCTTTAATTTTTTTATCTATACGTCTTTGCAGTAATTTTTTACAATTTTCATAGTTGATTGATGAGATCCAATAACTAGATTGAATGGAATTTTATCATACTTAGACCAAGGGAACTACTATTTTTCCACATAACAAAAATTGATTAGAAGGGTATGCCAATACAAAACATTGTTGGAGGAAAATTCAACTCTAACGTTGTGAAGGCTTGCTCTTGTGAATGAATGGGTTCCTCTTGGATATTTTTTATATTTCTTTTAAATATTTGAACACACCAATGTTTGGTAGAATGTCTGACCAAGATGACCAATTAGTAGGAATGCTTGACATGGTCATGGGCCTTTTTTCCCTCTTGGATTGTTGCCCGGTTCTTTTTGGATTATTTCTTAAAATGGGTTTATTAGGGATGACATACAAATCCATTCTTATTTCAAGACTTGTATTTCTAAACTTATGTATTTTCTCAGTTCAAATTACTTTAACTAAATGGAATTACTTGCTAACTGTGATTATGTATATTCTTAGTTCAAATTATATTGTCAAGACTTTAACAGGATTTGATGTTGATATAAGCTTTGAGACTGCAAGGGTTACATTTGTTTGGATTTCCAGAATCATCATTTGGGTCAAGTTCATGTTTATTATGAATATGTTGGATGGCTTTACATGTATATGCTATGCAATGGAATGTAAGAATGTTTGGAAATGCAAGTTGGACTGTTAGGTTATATAATTAAAAAACATAAAATGTAAAAGTAATAAAACTATAGGACATGAGAAAACCAACCCAATACATGAATTTCTATTCTTCTAGCTTAGATATCAAGTTGGGACAAAATATATTTGAAAGTTATAGTTTGGAAATAAGTCTCTAAATCACCACTTATGAACATTATTTCCGTTTCTCTTACATTGATGATGCTTGCCAATTTATCTCAAAATTATATCTTCCTAAGTTATTATAGTAGAGGATGTAAAGTTGGTATCTTCGTAATGGGAGTTATTATATTAGAGGATGTAAAGTAGGTGGATATATGATTGAATTTTTCTAATTCAACAATACCACTTTTACAAGATTTATCTTGGTTGTGGCTTCTCAAAATTCTAAGTTGAACCCAAAATGGTTATAAGAAGAAGCATGTCAAGAACCAAATGGAGATGTAAAAGTGCTACCATACCAGCCAGTGTCCAACCCATATAATATATGGTAGATTCATTTGCAACAACTATAGGGATAATCTATAGAAAGTATATTGTAGGTCTAAAAGCAGATTTGGAGAATATTTTAGCAATCCTCAACTCCAATGCAAATACAAAACCCTATAGCCTCTTTGCATGTACTATCTAAATTTATCATAATTATTAGAATTGATAGAAACACTATCTCCTCTGGGCATCAAGATTCAAATAAAAAATATATTAAGGGTGGCTAAATGTTCTTACCCCGAAGGCCACTCCTAAGACACACCAATGAGAACTCCTTCTGATCTCCATACTGTAAATAAACTTGTAGGTTTATAGAATCAAAAGAAGTCTTTGATGTACCATTAGTACTTGTATCATAATTGATGGATATCTCATAATTGTTCTTGATTAACTTATCTATATCAACTTCATCAATGAGATGAGCTAGATTATGCACATCGAGTAAACCGTATAGTAATTGTAACACCCAACCTATGATATTTGCAACCCTAACAAATTTCATATTCCCAAAATTTGGTTTATCATAATGCTAGTGAGTAGACATACAAAACATAATCCAAATAAGGTGTTGTATAAGATGAACATTTTTCAAAACAAAAACCTTGATTACCATCTCTAACCTGGCTTTGAAATTTAATTTTGTGCTGCCAGAATAATGTAGATTATGTTCAGTGGCAAGGTTTTGTTTTGATTATTACAGAGCATGATTTATCATGGGATTTGAACTACATTATTTGAAAGAGACAATCCCCTATATTTTCAAACATGCCCATTAACCAATCAGACATCAATGAAAACTAGCACAGTTTGGCCCACAATGAATCTGTAATCTTATAATTGAACCCCATATGAAAATTTCCTTTCTAATGTTGAATGGATTGTAAGGTTGAACATTTAACCTTGGCTGCCACTTTGTTTGGATTCAAGTGGGTCCACCAAAATGTCTACTTCCCATAGCCATATAACCCTGAAATGTTGAGCCTTTGCTTCTTGTACATAGTAAACTACAGTTCTATGGACTTCGATAGTATTCAATGTGAATACAACCACAACGAGCCCAATCAAGGACAAAACAATTCATGGGATTCAAGCACCCCAAGATACCTTTGGCATGGTTATGACTGAGGGCATATTTCAGATTTCAAATCAACTAAAATGTTTTTGAAGAATATGAGCCCTCCCATATCAAATTGTGACAACGTTTTACCAAAAATAAGTTTACTAAGAAGTTAGTGGCTCAGACTTTCTGAAACAGACTCTAGTCTGCCATCAATAAAGTGAACTTGTGTGTCCTATGATAAAAAGAATTGATTTTACTGTGACATAGTAGACACTATTTCCTAGATATTGTAAGATGTAAATGTTGTATTTCAGGTTTATTTCCATCATCAAGTGCAATAGTCCTTATAGAGGCTATGATTTCCTTACTTGTTGATTCCAAATTCTGAAGGTAGAACAACCTTTAGTGTTTCTAATAACCTAGAACCTGGGAACCATCATTTTTTTGTTTCTACCCTGCTCAAGGAGGACAATCCGGCAATAACTTTGATCCTTGCTCTAGTTAATAACAAGAAACTTGATTGCAACCATTGTTTCTAATGAATGAAATATATTTTTGAAATCAATCCATAGAGCAATTTGATTTCCATCTAATACTTGGGATTTTATTGAAAACATCAGCTAGGTGAACATCTAGTTTTCAATTTTTGGTGCTATTCTTGTGTGTGTTTATGGTTATTTTTGTTTATTAATATCCTAATTAGTATTCATTTATGAGACCAAAGTATGTTGCAACAAAATCAGAAAATGACATCATAAAGAATTTCTAGATGATGATTTCAATCTAAATAAAAGTGTTACCAGATATACTTTATTTTGTTTAAATAGATAAACAACTTTCGAAATATCCAAGAATAGATAAGATACTATTCAAGGATCCTCATATGATAGGTTTGACTCTTCAACTTACCTTAGACAGGTTCTTTATTCTAACTTATGCAAATATCCAACAATTGACATACTTGCAAGTCAAAATGTCTCATAAAAGGGAAAATGGGGATGTTTGAGATCCAGAAATTGAATCATGTGATCTTGGTACTACGCCTATGGTTAAGAGGTTCTTTTTCCAAATCAGAGTTGTTCAATAATAATATTACACAATAATTTTTGTCGGGTACTCAAAATCTTTTTTTGGTCAAACCTTTTGAATTCTCGACTCTTGTTTACATTGGAAAGGTTTATTTCTTTTATCAATGAGTGATGGTTTAACATCTCCTTGACAAAAAGTATCAAAACTACATCCTGTAATATGCATGCAAGTTTTTTCAATCCATAGCTATTATGCTCTACAATGTTGTTATAAATTTATCAATACTGACACAATTCTCAACATTATGATATATTAACCTGTCAGTAGTAAATTCCATGCAGACAACTGGTTACTAATGTTTAGGATGTATTAATAATTATGGGGTTGTTACAGATATCCCCTAGAGGAAAAGGGGTTCCATATGGACTGATTAAATAAATTGTCAAAATATTTGAAATAAATCTAGTTGGACTTAAAACATCCATTCCTCGGACATAAATTATCCTTGATACAATATGCCCTATTTTGTTTGTAAATCATAACCAGGATTTACCCCTCAAAATGAAGGGCCATTTTTGAGATATTCCTTTCAGCAATATAGATCTGAAGATGAACTTGGGTGGAAGACTAAGCAGGACACTTAACAAAACTGATATCTTTGGCATGTCCTTTTGAATATCTATTGCTTAAGGGTTAGAATTATATTTGTTGAAAATTATAGTGTATTGTTCTAGCTGCCTTTTGGTCATACTTATGATTACTCTTTCTAACTTTGTGGATTCTTCTACGACATTAACAATTTCACTTATAAAGTCAACATAGAACAATTGTGTTGGTTGTTGGGATTCTTCAAAGAGTATCATATGGGTGTCTTCTTGCAGCTTTATAAGAATTTGGGATTCATTTCTAGACTTCTGCAGAAATACTGTTGGTTGTTGATGGAATTTTAGGTCTACTATTCACTCTATATTCAAACAAGTCAATGTTTATTAGACCTCTCAATCATGTACTCTAGTGAGAATTTTTCAATTTGGATTCGTGGAATTGACTCATTTTCCAAATGCTGCTACTTAATTCGGATGGTTACTAAATTTGTCACAAAAGTAGAGGTGCTTATTATTGGGCCAGAAATTGCTTAGAATCTGTTAAATAAAGAATAGTCAGCTTTGTAAATCCGTCACTGAGGAAAGTGTTAGAAATTGTCTCAATGTAAATAAATACAAGGAATGTAAAACTATTGTCAAGGCTACTAGAATAATGCCTCCAAGAAAATCTAAGATCCTTATCCACTATGCTAAAAAATCATTGATGAGGTATGCCTTAGAGAAACATGGACTGATATTGAAAGAGGAAAATAAATTAGCTATCAGCAGGTGCAATTATTATAGATCAATTGGACAGTCATTGGAAAACATCAATAACTACACGATATCCTCAGAGGAGGTAGAGGAGTTGGGGCATTCCACACTTTGATACAACCACAAAAGAATGGAAAAGGGGTTTGTTTTCATTAAAGCATGGAACCCATGATCAAAATAGATTATTAACTCTCAAGGTGGGCAGGCTTTGATTGCAGTTACTCATGATAGTTTGCTTGCTAGAAATTTAATAACTTCCAACCATATATTTGTTGATAAATTCCATATGCACCAGATGCAATTGTTCTCTTCTTCACGAGTACCAATGCCAGCAATTGTAAAAGAGCCTATGCTAAGAAGTCCTCTTTGGACTGGCAAGTAGTTATTTAGCATGGTTTTACCAATAGTTTTGAACTACACAAATTTGAGAAAAGAAGTACACATATCTAATGGCGAGCCTTTATGTTGTTCTGGTGGATCTGAATGGTTACAAAATACTAGTGACAGTATTTGTTCAGGCTATCTCCATAGCTTTCCCATCCAACACAGTTGACTATCTAAGTTTTTTTCAAGTAGTTTTGAATGAATGGATTTAGTGTGAGTTTGTTAGATGTTCATTTGGCTTACAACTCATCTCATCGAATAAAAATGGTAGAAGAAATAAGTTTTGGTCTTTTGGAAGAAAAGAAATCAGTGCACTCTGTACAAATTATATATGGCTCACGTGCATGTCATACATTTGTTCTAGGGAAATATGAATGCATGTATGAATATTTGAAACATGTCAGGATGATTGAAAGTGAATATGTGGTTTTAATCAAAGAAAATACACAACAATTTAGGAATGTCTATTCTGATATAATTAAAGTGATTGTAGAGCATATAAAAAAGGGCAATGCTATGTTGAGATGGTTAAGGTAGAAAGTAGGGGCTCATTGCAAAAGTTAGTGCAACAAGGTGCTTGCCTTGGAATGAAAATGTATAAAGAAGAGCGGTTTCCTTTGAATTTATTGAAAAGATTTGCAGCTCACAGTGGGATCCTAAGTGTTTAACAACAAAGAGTAAAGATGTAACACCTTGTTTCCCCCAGTCTGTAAAAATAACTATATTGGCCAAGAACTATGACAAACTGAAAGATGTGAATGTTTGATTTCACGGACCTTTGTATAAAATTTGGTAAAAAAAGGCAATCTTGTAGAAAAAGGAAATGTGGTAAAAAAAGGGGGGAGAGCACGCACAACAGGGATCATAGAAGAGAACTAGAAGAACTCTGGAAATAT
>JASDQU010947636.1:59670-78109 GCA_032191745.1 Picea mariana
GAGAGTAACCTTTGTCCTTGACTTTTGTTGAGATGGAAGTAAGAGACTGAATCTAACAACATCGTGATCTAGCTCGGGGGTGGCTAGTGGTAAATCCGTTTGGAGTCACTGAGCCTACGGTTGGGTGGAAATGAGCACCCCTCTCAGCAGTTGCATCACGCCTGGTGGATTTGATAAGTATTTTATGCCTTGTATTTTTAGTCAAATATCATGGCTACATGCTCATGTATATACGCCCATAATGGTCTCTGTGTGGAATGGTTTCCTGGTGATTTAGATTGGAAATAATGGATTCTTGTCAGGTAGCATTTTGCTAACTCGTGACTTGGAGTGGTCAAAGGGTAGGACCGCATGAACTCACGATTTGAAAAATTGTGATGTGATCATGGTCATTGATCCATGAGTGATCTAGACCATTGGTTTAGCATGAATAAGTTTCGGCGTTTCGGCATCTGGGAAACCAGAGGGCGAGACCCCTCGATTTTACAAGTAGAAAAATCACGGCATACGAAACCCCAACATGCTTTGTGGATGGGCCCTAGGTCACAAGACAAGTTAATGTGGTAGAAGGAGGAGGTAGGCGGTAGCAATTGGCCAAGGGTCTAACTCAGGGATCGACATTTTAGGTCCTGAGGGTTCGAAGAAATGAGAATTTGAGAGACATGAAGTCCCGACGAGCTCAAAGACTCAGCCCCTGGTTGTGCTGAGAGGTCACATGGCTGGAGAGTTTTAGATAGGGGATTTCATAATTTGGTATTTTAGGGAATGAAGAGTTAGAGATGGCTCGTGCTCATTATCTTGATATGCGAAGTCGCGATACAATCACAACCATTGATCAAAGGGATAACACAAGATCGTAGATCTGATTTCTTGGAAGGGAATTCAGAATTCAGGAGTTCAAAAGTGAGAGTCTGGGTGGTTTCTCATCCTAGAAGTATCAAAATGCAAAGCATCTCTCATAAGCACTCGGTCGTACCTTGTGCTCATATGGGGAAAGCTCGAGCCTTATGCTGGTTTGCGCAGTCAGGGTTCAATAAGGTCTACGGAATTGTTAGAAGGACCCCGGTAGGGATTCAAAGAGCTGATTTGGCTCGAGAACAAGAATACAAATTTTATTTTTCTTCACACCGATCATGGGGGTGTTACAAATTGGTATCAGATCCATTTGTGCCATATGGTGATAATTTGTGCCATTTGGAAAATTTTAATGGATTATTATTCTTAAAAATGGCTTGTATAAGACACTGACCCTACTTTTAGGAAGGATTTGTAGGATATTGGTTGATGCAGGAGCATCTCTCCACGTCAGCTAGCCAGCCAACCATCCACATCAGCAAATTCAGGTCACGTGTTAAAGAGAGGTGCAACCTCATTTGAAATCTAAATTTAATGTAATTTAAATGCTTAGGCTGTTGAGCCAGGAAGTCATACCTTTGTGCAAGCGTAGAGAAGATCGGCCTTTAATGTGTGTAATGGCTGAGATCTAGATCCGATTCTGGACTAGACAGCCCATTCAATGCAATTGAATAGGGTAGGTAGGTTGGAGGGAAGAGATTGAAGAGCCCCCTCAGGTAAAAGAGATTTTGATATCTCATTTTGGTAGGGTTGTTGTAGTTGTGTGAGGATATGCATGTAGAGCAGAGGAGAGAAGAGCCGAGAACTTGTTACAGGCTGTGCTCAGGAA
This sequence comes from Picea mariana, assembly GCA_032191745.1. Taxonomy (NCBI): domain Eukaryota; kingdom Viridiplantae; phylum Streptophyta; class Pinopsida; order Pinales; family Pinaceae; genus Picea; species Picea mariana. The sequence goes on from JASDQU010947636.1 coordinate 61,355, forward strand.
CATATTGTAAATTTAGGCATTTTCCATATTTAATACAAAGAGCAATTTTTCCTGCATTATTTTGTGTTATGTGAATGTCCGTGAGTGTTTCTTTGTATGTTGTAGATGTATGTTGTAGGTGTCAATTTGCAGGAGTTGGTTGAATTCCAAGGTTGAAGGTCTTTGAGGTTTCATGCCAGGAGGGCATGACAGAGTACTGTAGTCTATGAATACCGGTGCATGAAAGCAATTCAGAATTTTGTGGGTTCAGAAAAAGACGTGCTGCGGAACAGAAATTGGAATCAACAACTTAGGGGGAAGACCTCAAGGTTGTTGAACACCTTGAAGGCAAGGATGTGTATGGGAAAATAGTTGCAAACAGAATCATGGAGGATTCTATGAAGCTCTGCCAAGTGGGCATCGAGCACAGGCACAAGGTTTGTTTGGAGGAACTTTGCTGTGAGTTCAGAAGAGATAGAATCACTGATTATTCTGAGAGCTCTGCCAAGTGGGCATTGAGCATATGCGTTGCGGTGCATTTGAGGAAGAACTCTGTTGAGAGTTTGAAGAAGAAAATAGAATCATTGAGGGTTCTATAGAGATCTTCCAGGAGGGCATCGAGCAAGTGCAAGGAGTGCACGAAAGAAGATAGAACTGCTGAAAGTTCTATGAAAGGGAAACTCTGCCAGGTGGGCATTGAGACTATGTGCAGGTGGGAACAAGAAGAAAAGAACTCTTTGAGTTATAGAAGTGAGGAAGGTTCCACTAAGGGAACCTTCTTAGGGTTGTTGAACACCCAGAAAAACTCAGCAAGGGGTTGTTGGAGTGAAGAATGGGCCAAAAGGCATTTCATTCTCCATCTGAGGGAGAAGAGAAGAAAGATAAAATCCCTTAGGGGTCTAAGTGGTTGTAGAATCTCAGAAGAGATAGCACTAGTGTGTGCATGAAAAGAATCTGTAGGAGTGCAGAGGTTGGAGAATCCTTCAAGGATTCAAAGCAAAGCTTAGGAGGAACAACATTTTCATATGCGCGACGAAGCTCAGCGTCGAGGAGAATGGATCTAGGTCGTCAGATCTTGAGCAGATACCCGTCAGTTGTCATATCGGATAGGAGCTACCGGGAAGATCTAGACCGTCCGTTGGGGGAGACACATGGCAAAGATTGAGGCATCGAGAGTCGGGATATTGACATTCCCATGGATAGGAGATCGGGTAAGTCCACCTTGAAAACACTGACACAAATCTGAGCCATCCGTTTGGGGAGACAGGTGTCAGAAATATGAAGAGAGTCGGTATATTTGACATCGGGAAATTGAAGTTCCTGATTTCGTGAAAGTCGGGACATCACAAGTCTCAAAATCCCAGATAAATTGGGACCATCCATCAGAGGAGGACGCGTGGCAGCGATCAGAGCCATTAGGGAAAGGTCCGACCGGAATTCGTCTATCAGTGTTTTGGTCATAGGGATATCGGGGATCCTGGGGACAATATGTTTGGGCATTTCGGAATTGCAAAGTCCGAAACCCCAACAAGGAGGAAAGCAGCATTAGGGGCGGTCCAACTGTCATCATAGCGGAGAGTCAGGACTTGGAGAATCAGCAATCCCGTGGGATGATGCATTTTGGCATTGAAAACCCCAAAACCCCAACGAGGGACAAGACTGAGGTCATGGGGATAACGGTCATATTGGCCAGGAGCCTAGCTAGGAGGGATAAAACGTAAAGGGAGCAATAAGATTCAAGGAATCACGAGTCTTGAGGACATATGCATTTTGGCATTGAAAAGTCCGAAACCCCGATAGGGAGGAAGGTACCACCATGGGGCCAGCTATCAACAAACCGGAGAGTCAGGATTCAAGGAATCAGGAATCCCGTGGGCAAGTGTTTTTCAGCATTTGAAATCTTGTATCCCCGACGAGGGATAATACTGCGGTCACGGGGACAACGGTCATAGGGGCTAGGAGCCTAGCTAGGAGAGCTAGTGCACAAAGAGTGCATCAGGATTCGAGGGATCGCGAATCCTGAGGATGGGCATATTTGACATCGGAAAGACCAAAACCCCGATGGGAGTATGATTGTGGTTATATAAGAGGAAGTCACATGGACTAAAGACTTAGCCTGGGAGGCTAAGGCAGCAGAAGAGATTGTTGGGAATTAGGGATCGATGAACCAATTTGTTTGGACATCACGAGTGTCAAAATCCTGATAGGAGGACTCTCGATAAGAAAAAGGTCAGCGTGGATTTAGAAGAAAGGCAGACCCAGTGTTTAGTTGTTGTGGGTGGAAAATTTCCCGATAGGGAAATAGAAGAACCTTTCAGTTCTTCTGGCTGAGGGAGGAGGAAAGTTCCTGTGAGAGGACATGCCTAGTGGGCGCGCCTGCGTCAAGTGGTATCATAGAAGGAAATTCATCTGTATATTTCAGGTGAAAGAAGATAGAGTTGATGAGGACTCTGTAAAAGGTTTGTTTGTAGGTAGGCAACGATCAAGGAGGCAGTCAGGAGGACTGTAAGTGAAGCTGAAAACACTCAGGATGCAGAGTGACAATAGGTTTGCTAGGAAAGCAGGAAAAGATAGCACCATGGTTACTAAAGACCATAGGCATGCTGGGAGGAAGAGAAGCAAGGCAGAAAAGCTTGCAGAAATGGATAAAGAAATGGATAAAGAGCTCTATGAATTAAAGGCAGACATAGAGAATCTTGAACTGTGGATGCAGCAGGATAGGAGGTCGATATGGATGCATGAATTGCCCATGAAGAAGGCAAAAGCAAAGTGGCTAGTCAAGGAGTTGATGGTCAGAGGGCACCGCAGGTTGTTGAGAAAGTGGTTGACACATGCTGAAAACCTCAAGGCCACAGAGGAAAAGATGATTTATGTCGTGAACAAGATACTGGGAGAAGTCTCGATGATTTTGGAAATGAATTGGGGTCAGCTGAGGATCTCAAGAACTGCCAGGAGGGTAGAGAAGAAATTCCATATTACCAGGTGGGAAATGGGTTGATATTGCTGCAGGGTCTTACGGACTGTCAGGAGGACAGCTAGGGAATTTCACATTTCCAGCTGGGCAATGATATGAGGTCGCTGCGGGATCTCGAAGTCTGCCAGCAGGGCAACAAAAGCATATCAGATTGCCAGGTGGGCAGAGATGAAAGTTCAAGACTATATGAAAGTCTCATGGACTCGGAGGTTAGTTCAATTCAGCAAGGGTTACTGATGGAGATGGGATCGGTTGATTTCATAGTCTACCAGGAGAGTAGTGGGAGCATCCCATATTTCTAGGTGGGTAGGGATGAGGAGGTAAGTTTTGATCAACCTAAGGAGCTAACAAATCAGATGAGACTATCTGAGAGTCTCATAAACTCGGAGGTGAGTTTGGATCAACATGTGCAGCTGATGGAAGAGGAGGATTTGAGGAGCCTTATGGTGATTGGGGGAATTGGGATATTCCTGCCACTTTCCCAAGAGGAGGCAGAAGTCTGTGTTGAAGATGGTGCAACAACAGTAGCAGAACAGTCAGTTGTGACTGTCAGGGAAGAAGAAGAATTGGAGCAGACTTTGGAAGCTGCCTAAGCAGAAGCAGAAGCAGACGAAGAAGAAAATGAGCATTCTGAGGAATGGCTCAATGATTTCGGCCAAGGAGTTGAAAAGAAAGAAGATGCAACACTGAAGCTAGTAGAAAAGGAATCCAAAGAGCGAGTAGGAAGAATTATCACTCCATGGGATATGGAGCTAGAGATGTTGGAGGATTGGCTGAACAATCCAGGCCCAGCAAGAGAACTGACAGAAGTTGAGCTGTCAGGGAAGGTGACTGAAAAAAAATCCATTCAGGGGGAGATTGCAGAGCTGAAGTTTGAAGTAGAGTGGCAACTTGAGGCCACAGATGAAGAATAAAAGGATGGCATGGGAGATCCTGAGAATCTGCCCATGTGCCAAAAATATTTGTAGTCGAGGAGAGTGCATGCATAGAGCAAGCCACTGGAGTAGTTGGACGAAGTAATAGGAGGGATCAGAAGGTTTATGTTGGGGTCAACAGAGACTGCCAGCGAGAAGAGGCTGAGCAGAAGAGAAGAAGCAGCAGCAGTAGCACAGAAGCAGCAACAGAATGGAGCAGATGGGAAGCTCCAGATATTTGTTTGGGATCCAGGAGGATTTACAACAGCTGAGAGGGGAAGCTCATGAGCAGGAGCTCATGATTTTGCAGCTGAGGATTTTGATGCAGGATCATCTCTCCACATCAGCTAGCCCTCTATCCATCCACGTCAGCAAATTTAGGTCGCGTGTTAAAGAGAGGCGCAACCTCATTTGAAATCTGAATTTAATGTAATTTAAATTCTTAGGATGTTGAGCCAGGAAGTCGTGCCTTTGTGTATGCGTAGAGTAGATTGGCCTTTAATGTGTGTAATGGCTGAGATCTAGATCTGATTTTGGAGTAGACAAACCATTCATGTAGAGCATAGGAGAGAAGAGCCAAGACCTTGTTACAGGCCGTGCTCAGGAACATATTGTAAATTCAGGCATTTTCCATATTTAATACAAAGAGCGGTTTTTCCTGCATTATTCTGTGTTATGTGAATGTCTGTGAGTGTTTCTTTGTATGTTGTAGATGTATGTTGTAGGTGTCCATTTGCAGGAGTTGGTTTAATTCCAAGGTTGAAGGTCTTTGAGGTTTCATGCCAGGAGGGCATGACAGAGTACTGCGGTCTCTGAATACCAATGTACGGAAGCACTTTTGAATTCTGTGGGTTCAGAAAAAGAGGTGTTGCGGCACAAGAACTGGAATCAACAACTCAGGGGGAAGACCTCAAGGTTGCTAAACACCTTGAAGGCAAGGCTGTGTATGAGAACATAGTTGCAAACAGAATCGTGGAGGATTTTGTGCAGCTCTGCCAAGTGGGCATCGAGCACAGGCACAAGGTGCGTTTGGAGGAACTCTGTTGTGAGTCTAGAAGAGATAGAATCACTAAGGATTCTGAGAGCTCTTCCAGGTGGGCATTTACATTTGTGCTGCGGTGCATTTAAGGAAGAACTATGTTGAGAGTTTGAAGAGTAAAATAGAATCATTGAGGGTTCTGTAGAGCTTTGACAGGAGGGCATCGAGCAAGTGCAAGGAGTGCACGAAAGAAGATAGAACTGTTGAACGTTCTATGAAAGGGAAACTCTGCTAGGTGGGAATTGAGACTGTGTGCAGGTGGGCACACGAAGAAAATAAATCTTTGAGTTCTAGAAGTGAGGAAGGGTCCATTGAGGGAACCTTCTCAGGGTTGTTGAACACCCAGAAAGACTCAGCAAGGGGTTGTTGGAGTGAAGAATGGGCCAAAAGGCATTTCATTCTCCATCTGAGGGAGAAGAGAAGAAAGATAAAATCCCTTAGGGGTCTGAGTGGTTGTAGAAGCTCAGAAGAGATAGCACCAGCGTGTGTATGAAAAGACTCTGCAGGAGTGCAGAGGTTGGAGAATCCTTCAAGGAGTCGAAGCAAAGCTCAGGAGGAACAACATTTTCATACGCGCGGTGAAGCTCACAGTCAAGGAGAACGAATCTGGGTCGTCATATCTTGAGAAGATACCTATCATCCGTCAGATCGGATAGGAGCTGCATGAAGTTTACCATCGGGACTTCAACCATCGGCATATCGGGATTCACGAGGACAAGAAAGTCGAGATACTTCAATTCTCGAAACGCTGGGAAGATCTGGACCGTTCGTTGGGGGAGACACATGGCGGAGATCGAGGCATCGATAGTCGGGATATCATCATTCCCGTGGACAGGAGATCGGGTAAGTCCACTTTGAAAACCCTGACACAAATATGAGCCGTCCGTTTGGGGAGACAGGTGTCAGAAATCTGAAGAGAGATGGGATATTCAGCATACGGAAATCGGAGTTCCTGAGGTCATGAAAGTCGAGACATCACAAGTCTCGCAATCCTAGAGAAATCATGATTGTCCATCAGAGGAGGACGCGTGGCAGTGATCGGAGGCATCAGGGAAAGGCCCGACCGGAAGTTGTCTATCGACATTTTGGTCATTAGGATATTGAGGATCCTGGTGACAAGGTGTTTGGGCATTTCAGAATCGTGAAGTCTAAAACCCTGACAAGGAGGAAAGTGACATTGGAGGGGGGTAGTTGTCAGCATAGAGGAGAGTCGGGATTTGGAGAATCGACAATCCCATGGGCCAATGCATTTTGGCATTGAAAACCCTGAAACCCCGACGAGGAACAAGACTGAGGTCATGGGGGTAACGGTCATATTGGCCAGGAGCCTAGCCAGGAGGGCTAACGCGTAAAGGGCACGTCGGGATTCGAGGAATCACGAGTCCGGAGGACATATGCATTTTGGCATTGAAAAGTATGAAACCCCGATAGGGAGAAAGGTTCCACCATGGGGCCAGCTGTCATCAAACCGGAGAGTCAGGATTCGAGGAATCGAGAATCCCGTGGGAAAGTGATTTTCAGCATTTGAAATCCCGTAGCCCCGACGAGGGATAAGACTACGGTCACGGGGACAATGGTCATAGGGGCCAGGAGCCTAGCCAGGGGAGCTAGTGCGCAAAGAGTGCATCGGGATTCGAGGGATCGCGAATCCTGAGGACGGGTATATTTTACATCAGAAAGCTCGAAACCCCGATGGGAATATGACTACAGTCATATAAGAGGTGGTCGCGTGGACTAAAGACTTAGCCCGAGAGGCTAAAGAAGTAGAGGAGCGTGTCGGGAATCGGGGATCGGTGAACCAATTTGTTTGGACATCATGAGTGTCAAAATCGTGATAGGAGGACTCCCAATAAAAAAAAGGTCAGCGTGGATTTAGAAGAAAGGGAGACCCAGTGTTTAGTTGCTGTGGGTGGAAAATTTCCCAATAGGGAAATAGAAGAACCTTTCAGTTCTTCAGGCCAAGGGAGGAGGAAACATCCTGTGAGCGGACGTGCCTTGCGGGCGCGCCTGCGTCATTGGTGGACCCAACTGTAGCATGCAGCTAGTTCTAAGGCTTGGGGTGTGAGTCTAGTCTTATATGAGCCCAGCCTTGTGGACATCCAACCATTAATCTAGGAGTTATGAGATGACTTGTGTCAGGGGGTCATACATTTTTACATAAGATGGGTTTAATTAAATGTTGAGTGTTGGGCATTGGTAAAATACAGTGTGCAATGTGCACTTAACTTATGGGTACCTGAACAAATGGTTATGCTTCTAGGCATTGCCAAAAGGGGTGTGTTAACACTTAAACCATTTTTTTAATGTTACTACACACCCTCATTCTCTCACCCCACACTTATGTGCATCCTCTCTGCCTCGTGCTTTTCCCTTCTCTCTGCTTCCCTGTGCGCCTCCTCCTCTTCCTTTGAGTTGGGAGGGAAAGGAGGAAAGTCATGCCTAGGCCTTCTTTCCTTTCACATATTCTAAGTGACATATTCGTCATGTACGTGCTCACTGCCCTTTGGGTCTTCTACTACACTCATTGTCTTTAGTCACAGGATAGCAGGACTAAATCTTTGATACCATTGAAATATCCCAAATCCAGCTGATCTGGATATCTACTATTGATCTAGTGTTTTCTCTCACAGATTTGATACTCTGGGGGTTTCTGGATATGTTTTATCTTTATATCTGATACTCTGGGGGTTTTTGGATGCATTTTAGTTATGTGCTTGAAATGTTTTGTGCTTGTCACATGTGCATGTTATACATTATAGTTTAAATAGTATATATATGATGTATGTAGAAATAAGGAACAACAACCGCCCAATAATATGTATTATGAGATTTTAGCAGGGAAATACAATGATATACTAGAAATATAAAAAATAGCCCTTAGTTAGATCTCATGGATCATCACTGGAATACAAGAAAATAACATAAAATACCCATGATTAGAAGATAAAGGAAGATCTGATGCATGCACAGATAGATCGAAAAAATCAGTAGTTCCGAAGAAGCATGGTAACCGCTACAGACAGGAAAACTCGTTTGGAAGGCTATAATCATCATAATGAGCTGGAAACTGTCTCAACAGAAGCGCCCTAGATTCTAGAGTTATATTGGTGACTATCGGGTGAAATATCTGTCCTCTGAGGCTTCGGATCCCACCCACTTGGGGTCTGCACACCTCCTGGGCTCTTTGAGTGCACCCAAATGATTCCACCAACGCAATTCGCTGCTATATGTCTCAAAATATTTGCCCTGGCTAATGTTGAACTGGGTCAGAGGGTTTTCCTCAGATCCAATATAAAACTCTGTCTATAACCCCAAATTTCCTTTCTCAAGAGTTGCGCCCTGTATGGCTGACTGTTGCACCCTCAAGGATTCCACTGTTAGAATCTGACAGAAGGTGGATCAATCTACGTGCCCTGGTTGTATCTCAACTAGGTTGGAAGGGATCTGCAATACGAGCTCTGATCTCATGCAGCTACACAAACCCTCTCCCTGACCTTGCGCCCTCATTAGCTGAGTTGTGCAACACTACAAACTAGATACTCTTGAATCGCATGGTGAAATACCTGGATGGTATCTCTGATGGGCTAGGGTGTGTCTCTCAACACCGAAACCGATCAATGATGGTGGTTTCCTCCAAAAATCCACAAAACAATAGAAGTCAAATCTCTTCCTCCTCTGGGAACTCTCTCAACATCAAATCATAACATAGCATAATGAGGAATTGGGTCGAATTCCTCCCTTTATACTCTTCCTGATCTAATTCACCATTGACCTCACTTAAGCTAGGCGCTTTTCCTCCTAAGGAGATTAATTAATTAATTAAGTCCCCCCTTAAATCCTTTTCATTTTATTTCTTTTTTGACTTAGGATTAAGTGACATTTCCTATGTTTTTGTCTTAATTCATCGTTTAGCCATCAATTCTCCCTTATTTCTCCTCTCATTCCCTATTTGTGCCTGACTATAGTCTACGGGAACAAATAGAATACTAAGTCACTCCCTGCTGGCATACTCTTGGGAACGGGACATCACACTAGGTCTAAAATCTCCTTAGACCTATGCTCGCTTCTTGGGAAAGAAGCCTTGGCATGATTTCCAAGCATGCACCCTTTGCATACACCATGTTTCTCAATACGAAACTATGGAATATCTGTGACTATCTCCCTCATAATAGGCAATGCCATGTGATGCAAGCGCCCCATCCTCTCTTGTGCCACAACTTGCACAAGTTGTCACCGTTATGCACCAGGGCATGAACAAGTTCACCCTGCAACTTGTACAAATTACCTTCTCTAACCTCTATTACTTGAGCTATATATGGGCTATATTCCTTTGATCTAATGAGGACTTGTTGGTTCTTGAACTCAACTGCAAAACCTTTATCCTCCTTAATCGAAACTAAAAGCAAGTTCTTCCTGAGACCTAGAACAAACAAGACATCGTCAAAATCTAAAGAGTTACCTAACTCAAGATGGAAGGGAATAGAACCAACTCTTGCTACTAGGTACTTGGCATCATCACCAAGCTCAGCCTATACTCATGAGTCATGCTTCTTCAAACTAGAAAATAATTGTTGGGTCGATGTCATATGTCAAGATGATGCATTGTCCACATACCACGCATTCCTCGAAATCGTTCTAGTAGAAAGGAAAGATATCAATGGAAAATCATTTTCTAACTAGGCAACAAACTCATTCATCTAAGTTTCTATAGAGGTTGCTACCTTCTTTTGTTGTTTCTTCTCTTTACCCTTCTTCTTCTCTAGATACAGTGATGCATAATGATCGTTCTTATGACAAATGAAGCATTTAATTTTACTCAAGTCCTTTCCTAGCTATGAGGTTGACTCCTCCCACATTACCTTACCCTTGTTGGGTCCTTTACCTCTACCCTTATTTGACTCACCAAAGAGACCTAGGTTCTCATCACCACCCTTCTTGTTGGCCTTTGACTCCATTTGAGTTTTCTCTTAGATACATTCATCCCACAACCTCTCAAAGTTAGGAAGGTTCTCTCGAGTAAAAATACCTTTGACAAATGGTTCCCATGAAGCTCGGAATCCATTCAATGCAATGTTCACTATCTCTTCATCTGCAACCTTCTCCCCAATTGTTGCAAGTTGATCACAAACCTGCATGACCTTCATCATGGTACTAGTGACTAAGTCTGATATGGTCGCCTCTATGGATCTGAGTTTGTTCCACTAGATCATCTTCCTATGTATGTTCTCACTGCGGTAGAGACTTACCAGGGCATTGAAAATCTATTTCATTGTCTTCTTCTCAGATATATGAGGGACTAAATGATCCTTTATAGCATCCAATATCATCCAACTGGACTTCACTTCCCTCTTCTTGTTATCCGCCAACTACTTCAGATCTATAGGTGAAGGCACAACGCCCTTAACAATATCCCAAAGATCATTATCTTCTAGTAAGAATGTAATGCTCACCTTCCATGATAAGAAATTTAAAGAACCATCCAATATGTCCTCAAACCTAGGGTTAGATGATGCCATCTCTAAGATCTACTGCACAAACTCCTAGATCTGAAAATTAGTCTTTTAAAAAAAACTTTGAAACCCTCTAACCACTAGTCCTTCTTTCCAGTAGTTGATTTACCACTGCAAATCCTTGAGAATCTCAATCAGATAAGTCATCTCTAATACCATGTAAATTTTCCAGCCTAGATGAGTCCCATAGATGATTTTAGGGGCTAAATTTCGCAAATGGGCTAATTTTCCATGGTTTTTCCCAAAACAATATTCGCCAATTTACATTTTTTCTAAAAATGATTAGCCCAAATTCCATAAAATAAAATTATTTTACCTTAAATATCGCTAAAATTTTATAGAAAGTATATAAAATCCATAGAAATTTGAATATTTTTATAAAAATATTGCTAAACATTTTATATTTTTCATATTAAGGATTAGTAAGATTAGCCCATGTTTCTACATTTTCATATAAATTTCCATCCTTAAAATCATCCTTGTAGATGACTGTTGTCCTTATGGTCGGAATTTAAACAAATAAATCACTAAATTTAATTAATGTAGAAATTGATTTCAATCCATAGCATCAATCACACAATAACTAGAAAAGTGAATAGTGGAAACATAAAATAGTTTCACACCTACACATGTAATTTCTCCTTCAAAATGTATATTTTCATTTATTTGAAAGTTTACAAGGTAACCTCCACAATTCGCTAAAAAACAACAACTTTACAGTTATCAAAATCACCCTGAAATTGAACTATGCGCCCTGCCTGAGAGAGGTATGGCCTGTTGGGAAATAGAAAAAACAACAGCTAAAATGCTATAGAGCATGTTGTATAGACTATATGGATTCCATACAGTTGTAGCTGTATGGCCTACTTCTTTCTTTAGATGGGAATTTTCCAACTATTCATGTGCCACAACAAAGTATCCAAAACTTTTGTGGAGGACAGACTCATTTATGAGATTAGATTCGTTTTTAATCTCACTTGGAAAGTCATTTATTATGCTGTAGCAATAATGAGAAAGGATGAAGTGAACTAGATTTCTTTGAGGTCTTTAATGAGTAAATTTTATTGGAAAAAGATCAAAGCCTTCTACTAGTAGAGATTGGATTGACATTGTGATTCAAATTATATTAATGTCCAAGGATAACCATAAAGGCTCATGGGACTATAGAGAATTAAAACGAATACAAACAAGAAGGTTGTTTGCTAAACAACTCCACAATATATATATGAAACAAGCAAGAAAGAAAAATAAAATAAAGATATAAGCTAAAACTGTGAGCAAGTGAGAATACCAGCAAAGAATGCAGGAAAGTGCCCAGCTAGATTTTCCCCTTCAATATGACCCAGTCTCAATTGCAATCATCTTCTATCTATCTGCAGCTGATTTTCTAGATTCATTTATTTTATTTAGAATTTTCCATTTTATAGGGATTTTGGAGGTAGGGAGACTGAAGTTGATTCCATTTGAACATAGTTCGGTATCCATATTTGCATCAATTGTCAGGCAAATAATATGAATATACTTACCGAAGCCCATCTAAACATGATTGAAAATCCCCTGGAAAAGATCTCTTTAAATAATCCTGGACCTTACTGGACATAAACATCATTCGAACTTTTACATTGTTTATGGGATGAATCCTCCCATTTTTGGTGCAAGAAGAATGATCCATTTCACTCCAAATGAGAGTCATCCTGACCATAATGTTGAAGCCTGGTTCTAACGTTGTCAACCTATCCAAGATAAACTACGATGACATCTCGACGCTTGATTTTGTGTGTTTTGTGCCCTGAAAGGGAACGAGGTGCAGCTATCCCAAGCTCATAGAGACCAGGACAAGAGTAGCTAGATGGAAGATTGTGTATCCTATATTTCTTTGAACCCAATTTGCCCAAATGATGATCTTCCCAGTCAGATGGTCCAATAAGCACCTGATGAGATACCCACAACTAGAAAATTACCATGCAATATAATTATAGGAAATAATATCATTAATAAATTACTTAGATCACATGTGTAAGATAAAAAATGAATCATAACAAATCATATAGTCATGTCATGATAGCATACATTTTGGTTAAACCTTTTAAGAAATAATTTATCAAATCGACTCTGTAGCAATATAATCACTGCAACCCATACACTGGCAACTTTGATACAAAGTTACAATGGAACAAAAAAGGAGACACAACGAGGAGGGAAAAAATGGAAGTTTTCAGAAAAGGCCGGATATAATCCAGCGGAGAGATAGAAATATATATTTTTATATTTAAGCAAAAAAAAGAACATGACAGAAAATTTTAGATTACCATTTGTCAATTAGAAGCCTAAAAGAGAGCTACTATTGTAGATCATCATCACTACAATCCAATATCATACTAAGTTGTACAATGTATACATACATTAATGAATATGTACAAATTGCAAAATGAGTGTCCCACTATCATATCCAATGTTCATAATTTCATTGCAAATTACAATTTCATATCATCAAAAATATCTTCATCCATGTAATGAAGCTCCACATCATCAGTTTCATCCTCTACAAAATTGGCAACATTGTTGCCATGTCCACTTGAAGATGCTATTGTTGATGCCTCCTCATCAATCAAATCAAGATGTGTCATGGCATTCAAGATTGGAGACTCAAGAGAGACCCCCAACCTTAGCAAATGCCAACTCCTACTGCAACCATGCTCCAATCAGCCACAAATTTTCAAGATTCAAAACCTCACTCAAAGACAAGCTAGGCACCATCAACTTATTTTAGTGGATCTCCTCTTTCCACATTATGATGTTGGTCCATTTTGGATGTACTTTTTAGTAATGCTTCAAACCCATCAATAGATTGCACTTCTTGGTGCTCCTTCCCTTCAATTGACCATCATACTTCAATGGCTCCTCTCATATCTCCACCAAAGACCCCTTTTGCCTATTTGTGGAACTGTGTTGGTTTTAATCCTATGGTGTTTGGGGGAGGTTCTCTCTTCAATTGGCATGTGTTTAGCATTAAGGGGGAAAGGTGTGATCTATTGCTTACTCTTCTTGTCATCCTGTTCATCTTCAAGAAGGATGTTGTACATAAGGTCAACCCTATGTTCAGATGGGTATCCATAAACCCTCTCACTTATTTATTTTAACTACGTTCAATCACCTACTTGAGTTGGATATCCACACACCAACTCTCTCTTGTAGTTGAGTGGCGATCGCTCCCATTTGTATTTTGAGTTGGTAATTCATAAACCCACTCTCTTCTATATTCTAGCCATGGCCACTCTTTGTGAGGATCTAGGTATTTATAAACCCATTCCCATCTTGTATTGGAGCTTCCATCTTGTATTCATTCACCCACTCCCTTGTTTTTTTTGAGCATTCATAGTTGTGTTCAAACTCTTTCAGTTATTTGGAGTTTGGTCTTCATACTATCATTTCTGTTACGAATAATCTTCTTAGAGTTGGGTACTTCCATCTCTTCTCTCTTGCAAGATGTTCATTCTGACACCTCTTTAGATGGGCAATTCAATGGCACTATTCTTCTAGTATATCTTTAGTATGACAAGGATGTTTCTTCCGACTCTCCTCAATTGAATGAGTAGGTCAATGACATTTTTTCCACCTAACAAGCAATTCAATGACCACTTCCCTCCAAGGGATGGGCAACTCAAAGTTGAGTGATATTGCTGGGAAACTCAAAGTTGAGTCCTATTTCTTTTATTTAGGATCTTCCTTCCAACACTTCTTTATTGGATGGGCAATTCAATATTGTATCCTCCTAGAAGATGAGTAGTCCAATGGTAGCATTCTTTTAACAAATTATTGAGTCCACTTTTGTATTGAGTTGGGTCATAACAAAACCACTCTCTCTTCTTCCAACTACGACTGAAATTACATTGAGTTGGGTATGGCTTAAGAGACAACATAGTCAACACTATTATAGAAGAATTTGATGCCTATTATCCAATATAATTTCCCTCTCCTGTCAGGAATCTTTGAATTGTCTAGTGTGTGGTTTTTCCTAATCTAATCCTCTTGCAATGACTGTTTTTATCTGGGCCTTCATGTTTATAATAACATTAATGTCTACTGTGGAATGGTTATTGTATCTCTTTATATTTTCCTATGGTGTGCATTCTTGAACTGTTTGTGGTGAGATTATAGCTGATATGCTCCGGAACTTGTTAATGAGTACATCCATTTAACTGTGACAGGTTAAAATTTAATCTAGTTGGTCAATTCTTGAAATTGATGTTTTGCAGGTTCATGCTAGAGTTGAGCCTGTTGCAGTGGGTAATCTTTCCTTGAATTTGACAGAGAGAGATGGGAAGAGGAGAAAATGGGTGTCAGTTTGCCAAAATATTGGCTGAGGTTATTCAAGAATTGCTACTGTGTTCACATTTTGTCCCTTTAACAACATAATATCTCAATAAGGGCTCAACTGCACCAAGGAAAAACAACCAAACAAATAGGTATAGCATGTGTTATGGTATATTATATATATCGTGTCTTTTTGTGCTTTCTTGAAGATTACAACAAGCTTTTTGGCTTCCTTTGTTTTGAATGTCAAGCTTTTTTAGATCTTCGATTTTGTTATAAAATCTTTTCAACTCTTCTATTTTTTTATAATGTATTAACTCTTCTTTTGAATTTATTTTAACAGGCTTATAACGGGGACCTTGCAGCTAGTGTCAAGAACTTACCTAACAATTGACAAGAACCAATGAAATATGGGACTTAAAAATTCAACAGGCATTCACAAGGTTCAGATATTTAGGAATATGTTGGAGTTGCAAAAGGTAGTATTTTTCGCCTGAGGTAACTATGCATTTCAACCTATGAGCACCTTATTTAGGCTAACCTTATTCTTCATTGTTTGTTCAGGTGGAGTATGAATTTCAATATTACACAATAGACATGCCAACTTATATTCAAGTTCTCCTACTCTGAGATGGGAAGTCTAGTATGTTTCCAACTGATGTAGTTCTCTCTTATAGACCTACATTAGATGCACATCAGATTTGGGTCCCTTAGGTGCAAGTCAATTGGAGAAACAACAATGGTGACTGTACTTGAGTATGTCAAAATCATTTGACCATACCATTGATGCTGCCATACAATAGGTATTGTTAAATTGTCTTGCATGTACATCCATTATTCTTTCAAGACTGATGAAATCAATGCCATTCAAGTTCAATTTTGCATATAACTTGATTTTTTTATGTTGTAGGTAGTTTAGGATGATATGGTAGCAGTTAGGAAAGATGAAAGATCTGTTAGCATTGAGGTTTTCAACAGTTTTGGTTTTGCAACCTTTGATTGAGTTGTTTTGCATTCTGTAAGATAATAAAAATTGGGCCCCTGGACATTACTTTGTGCTATTGTCTTCAATATGGCTTACCATGGCACATATATTTGAGTTAGGGGGAAAGAACCTTAATTTCATATCACTAGAAAATAGTCAAGGATCTTGAGAGGCAGTGTGTTCCAAGGCTTTGTGGGGTCTAGGATTTATGTTGTAGAAGCATACTACTATTGAAAGGGATAGCAAGGATATGGGTAGGTCCTAATTGAAAATTTTCCCACAACCTTGTTCTCTTGTACATAAGGGTTTGTGAAATTCAATTGCAAATACATTACAAGTAGTGGTTAGTTTGTAATGTAAAGGACTAGGTTCTGGCAGTGAAGTTTTTTCTTTATAAAAGTCTAAGATGCAGCATATGACTTAGTTCAACATTGGTTTTTGAATTGTCTATTAGTCCCTATCATAGGTATGTTGTCTTTTAGTATGTGAATAACCTTATATTCAAGGTAGATGATGAGAAATATTCTTAAATCAAAGTATGCTTAGATTAGCATTCAGCTTTTGAAGATCTATAGATTTTGATTAATGGATAAAGCAACCTTGTAACTTATTCTTCTATGGACCTAAATCGACACTATTTTCCTTGCACAGAACTTAAACCTTTAACACCACTATATTTTTTTTAGTTTGAGATGGCAAAGGTTAGGGTTCAGATGTAACTTTGTGCTTCTCAGGAACCCGTGATCTCACCTTGTTATGGGGTTAAATACACTAATAAATAATTTATAATATTTTTTCCACTGAGAGGGTCACTTTACCGGCCTCAACAAGCATCAATTGATATCCATTAAGATGTCTCCTTTAAAAAATATTAATTTTTTCAGTTATAGAGTTTTTAGCTTAATTCTGATATAGAGTTTTTGTCAAACAGTTTGTGATCATACTCCAATCATCCATGTAACACTTATATTGGTTGTTGTTTGTTTATGGATTTATTGTTTTGGTTTTCTTATGTAGATTTTATGATGAATGATGTTTAC
>JASDQU010947637.1:18795-30130 GCA_032191745.1 Picea mariana
GCCCCTCCTAAACCTCCACCTCACCTTTTAATGGACCCCACGCTCCAACTCCTTTCATAGGTGGCGCCCTCCTCTCAAGCTCACGCCCCCCTCATCAAACTCACGCCCCCTCTCCTCATTTGCCACTTGGTTGAGCCTTGCCATGTATTGTGGGCCCCTCTTATGAGAGGTGTGCCCCCCTTAGCCTACTTTCTCACTCATTCATGGCCCACGCCCTCCACCTCATCAATCCATGTGGTGGATCCTTACCAAAACCCTAGCTAGGGCGCCCTCTCCTTGAGATTGTTGCCTTATGCTTGAGATTTGACTCAATCCAAGTGCCCTCACTTTTTCTCTAGAGGTATAAGTAAGACCCCTCCTCATTCATTTTCACTACCATTCTTTGAGCTAATGTTACTCTGCTGAAATTTCAACTCACCTTCTTGCTCTTGCCATCAAGCCACTCAACTCATTGCTCTTGAGAGTTTTGGAAGAAATATTTCTCCAATACTCTCTTATTTTGGATTAATAGAAAAACTTTGGAGGATTTTGGAAGAGATTGAAGAGTATTCTTGTTTCTTCTTCACATAAGGTGACTTGCATTGTTTTGGTTTGTTGTGTTGTAGCAAGTAGATCTTTGGTAGAGTATTCTACTAGGGTAAACTAATTGAAGAGTATTCTTGTTAGTTTATGTTCACGTTGAATAGCTTAGGATTTGCAAGTATTTCGTTCTAAGTTTATTCAATATAACTATCTATTTCCATGCTTCACTACCTTCCTTGAGTTTTTCAGGTCATTTCAAAAGGATTATTGGGATAGCATCGAAGAGGAGCCTACCCTTAACCCTTTCTTACACTCCTAGCATTTCTGTTTTCCATATTTATTTTTGCATACATCTCAGCTTTATTTCAGCATTCTAACACTCTTAGATAGGTCATAATATCATCTTTTACTTGCAGATTTTTATGTGGAAATTTTCTGTGTAAGAGCAGAAAATTTCTTTAACATTTTGTTGTGTTTTTTAGCATTTCCATCAAGCTTTTGCTTGCTGGTTTTTGTAGAAACTTACCAGCAACAAGGGGAAACGCTGCCCAAATTCGTCCTCAAGGCTCAATTAAGACAAATTTTCATTTGGGTAACGATTTTCCAACTTTTCCTTGTGTATTTACTTGTATTTCAAGCTATTTCATTGATTTTTTCTTTTATATTTGTAAGCTAATAACATTGCCGACACCTTGGGAGTGTGCTTGGCCTAGCCAACCCCCCAAAATCGTCAGGCTAGATTAGTTATTTCCTTTCCAAGTCATTCTTTTATTTTTTTTTACATAAGTATTAATACCACTGAGATAGTTTCTGCCTGAGCAGTCGGCCAGGAGCCTGTCTAATCTCTGTATCTTCGGAGACATAAGACTAAATGCCCTGCTTTCTTGTGCAGTTATATCTTAGTAATATTAATCTAACTTGCCGACACCTTGGGGGAGTCATCCCCAAAATCGCCTTGGCCTAAAGGAAATTTATTTTTGACTCATTTTTGTTTTTCATATTGCCGGCACCTTGGGGGAGTCATCCCCAAAATCGCCTTGGCCTAAAGGAAATTCATTTTTAATTGTTTTCGTCTTTCATATTGCCGGCACCTTGGGGGAGTCATCCCCAAAATCGCCTTGGCTTAAAGGGAAATTAACTTGTGATGATTTATGATGCTATCTAGTTAGAATATCTTCAGTTATCATCATTTCCAAGTTCTATTTCCTTCAAGTTGTTTCGTTTTATATGCTTATGCTCTCATGGTAGATGGCTAAATGATTTAGATGCAATCCTAAATGCTATAGCTCGTCTTTTCATTTAGTTATTTACAAATCTTTTATGCATATGACGTGAATATGATCTAAGTTTTCCATTCATGTTGGTTTTCTTCAAAGTACTTTCATTTTCATAAGCTTAGCATATTATTTGGATGAATTGTTAGTTCTTAGATCTATTTTTGGTACTCACTTTAGCTAGACGTCCTTTTTACTCGTGCAATCGTTTGCTTATGATAATGATGGATAACATGTATAGATGATGAATATCTTTGAGCTCACGTCTTTGTTCATGGTTTAAACATTTACTTCTTCAGCTCTCCTTTTTCAAGCACACTTTACATACGTTGTGTATTCACATATCTTGTGTCTATTGGCTTTACGTTTTACACTTCAAGCATCTCTACGCTCAAGTCATTTCACTTTATGGTTTAAGGCATTCACACTCACGGTTTACATCTTGCAAAGAGCACACGCTTCATTTTTAACCTTCGTTTTACATGTGGAATGGTTCATGGTTGATGGTTTAACGTTGTGCTATCTTTCTTTTATGTGATGACATGTTAATGGTGATTTAAATTACACATTGCAAGCACTCGATTTCACAACATTTCAGTTCGGCCATGCGCTAAAAACTAAAATTTTAAAGGCCTAAAACTTGTCTAAAAGCAACCAAACACACCTAAAGACCCACCCGAGGGTCATAATAACATTTAGTAACATTTTAGGGGCTTCATTCAGCCATCTCCACCATCTAAAACGGGCTTGAGGAAAACAACGGAGGGTAGTGGCGGGGGACCGTCCCGTGGTTTCGTTGGGGAGATCCTTTCCGGGAAGTACTCTTGCTGTCAGGGCTGACCGAGGAAGCTAGGGTAAGGCCTCGTTAGCCTTACTATCTTGAGCACCAGGCAGTCATTTGGCCAAGGGAGGAGGAATCTTGAAGCACACATCTAGTTTAGGGGGAAGGGAATTAAAATTAATCAATCTTTAAGAAACTCCTAAACACTTAGTTGCATAGATCACTTGTGTATGTTTGGGGGGTATTAGATGTATGCATATGCAAACATAATTGGTGGAATATCTTCATTGTTTTATCTATCTCTATTGCAACTACATGTTTATATCTGTTATGTTTACATGAGCAATTGAGTTACTTATTGAATATCCTGTTAATTTGCTTATCGTGGTGTGAATCAGGAAAGTGTTGAGTATCCCACTTGGGGAGGCATCACTTTCCTTGGTTCTTGGGTGTTTTGTGTGATTGTTGCCAGTGAAGGTAGTCCAATAGTGTAAGTGCTATTGGGGCATGCTTGGCTTGTGTGTGTGAATCACTTACAGCTTGTTATATCTTGTGTATCTTTGTATCTATTTGTATATCTTTGTATCTTTATGTGTATCTTGTAAACATTGTAACACTTAGAATTCTTTTGGATAATTGAAGCTTGTGGTTTGGGGTAGTGTAACTTGTTTCAATTGTAATATTTGTTGTAATAAACCACCCTCAAACCTTAGTTGACCCCATTGCCCAACCTTAGCCACTAGTCTTAGTTGACTTAGGGAAAGGGCTGCTTTTCATTTAGATTAGATTTGCACTTGCATTTGTTGCTTGTCATCTTAGGCTAGTTTTCCCCTTTGGCCTATAGCGAATTGAAACTAACTCTTAGAACCTTAACATTAAAATTAACTTAGTAACTAGGGACTACCCCCCTTGGCTTCCCTAGGAGTAAGCCTAGAAGGAAGAAGTTCCAGTCAAGGTGACAGTGTGGACTTGGAACTTAGACATTGTGTCTCCGAGGGCACACTAAGTGAGTTGGACTTAGCTCACGTTAGCAAGTGTGCATTAGGACGGCAACAGGCCGTTAGCCCCTTCTTCCCACAAGACAAAGTGTAACCCTCAAAAGGTCATCCTAATGGCCGGACTAGGGGAATGGGATGGATGAATGGGAGATAAGATGTAAAATGAGAGAATGGTGGGAGCAGACGATGGCTCTGCAAATCCCCCCTGGTTGCTAACCAAAACCCATGAATACAAGCTTGCTAAGTCACCTCGTCAATAACCCCAACAATGGTCAAGTGGATTAGTGTAAGATCCAAGCAGTTATCAGAAATACAAGGAACCTGATGCATATATAAGAAGGTTATAACGATCAAACATGACACATACCATGATACCTCGGACCAATTACCCCATGGAGCAAGAGTCTTCTCTAATGCAAATCCAAGCCGATGGTGATGGATGCTGCTGCTGCTGACAGGACAAGTTTGGCGAAGAAATGAAGGATGGGCCCTCCAGGGTCATGCTTGGGTCAATCCTGCTCTCAACACTTCATGTCTAGGACCTGTGGGCCTCGAGACATGATCTCCTAGTTATCCCTAGATATTGGGGATAACAAAGCCTTTTAACAATGAAGTTGCCAAACGAGTTCTTAAATGTTATATTGCAAAAGTGAAGTATGAGAACTGAAAGTAACTTGCGGAATTGTAAGAGGTTGCTTAAGCCCTTAAGATATCGATACTTGCATGCATATACATAAGATGAAAAACTTCAGAAATAGTTGTTTGCATGTAAAGTAAAAGACAGAACCGAAAAGTTAATTAACCGATTAGCACATGCATGTGTGATGGGTTGACGAAATTAAAGACTGCATGCAAGGTAAGATAAACTGAAAGCAAAATATCCACAATGCCTCCACGGGCTCTAAGCTAGCATATGTTATGAGATCTACTCTAGATTATTTTAAGTAAGCATGCATGTAGAAACCACAACTAATCTAGCTAAACTAAGCATGAAAAATAAACGAAAGAGATCTAATCTAGAGCTTGCGAAAATAAGACAGAAAGGGAAATAATGCAAGCCACTTGGGTACAACTCCTTTGGGCTTGCTTTACAGTGATTTAGAATATAGAAGGAAAAGATAAGCGTTTACCACAATGAGAGGAGTTGCTTGAGGGTGTGTTGTGCATGAAATTGGGCAGTATGCCCCCTTGTCCAGGCGAGAATCTGCAAAAATCAACAAGCTATTTGCTTGTCGATTTGAGCTGCAACACACTCAGAAAATGTTATGAAATCTTTGTTTTTAGGCAAAGATTTCGTGCTTACAAGAACCATAAAATTTAAAGACTTCAGGTGACCTATCTAAGCATGTTAGCTACCGAAATGAAGAGTGAGAAAAGGTGAACAATATCAGAAATGACTTGGAGTGTATGAAAATCTCAAAGGGAGACTCTTTCAAGAGACACTCTAATGAAACCCTTGAAGTCCAACCTACAAAAACTCACACAATAGCATGCATACAATGGATAATATGGAGGGTTAATCTAATAAAGTGAAATACTTGCACCCTATCTAGCCAACCACATATATAGATTCACAAGACTACTCTTTGGAAGATCTACTTAAATAAAATACTTTACCTAAGATCCATTCATGCAACCATTATATGAAATCAAAACGATTTTACCTCATATGTTTGTAAGAACACAAATATTTGTAGATCTTCCCAAAATCCTCCAAATCTATTTTCTCTTATTATCCAATGGGAAGAGGTTGTGACAACTAATTGCCACAAGCCCTTCAAGAACAAAACTAGTGAAGAAATACGACAATAATGAGAAAGATAGATAGAATGGGATGGTGAGAAACCAGTAGCATAACAATGCAATAATGAAAGGTGAAGAATAAGGGAGTGAGAGGTCTCTTAAATAGCTTGAGAAGCTAAAGAGACCCCTCTTGGATCTTCAACATGTGTCAAACATCCAAGGGAAGACAACTCACCCGGGAAAGCAGCCAATGAACAACCGAGCTTTTAGTTTAAGGAAATGGAAAAAGATGAAAATGATGGGTGAAGAAAGCAAGGCAAGGAGGGGCGTATTAGGCAAGTGAAGGAGTTGCTTGCTTTGATCCAAGGCAATTTCCTTTTATTATTACGTTTCCAGCTTTCTCCAAGAGTGGGGGCGTAAGTTGCCAAGAGGAGCGTGAGCCTTCAAGGAGACAACGTGAATCAAAGGAGGAAACACGTGAGTGATGTGAGGAGTGTGACGTCCACATTCTAAATGGGACGTGATAGGTGGAGGAGAGGCCCACGCACAAGATAAGAGAGAGTTTCCACTTTTGAAGAGGGAGTACGTGAGGGGGAAAACGTGAGGGGGAAAATTACGTGAGGAAAGGGAACGTAATGTGAGTGTGGAGGAGTGTGGTAGCCACATTCCTAAGTGGCATACGAATGGAGGAGGAGAGGCCACGCGTGAAGGGAGGGACCACATTCTTATTTTAAGAGAGTTTCCACATTCACGTGGAGGAGTGATGCGTGGGTTTTAGGAGTGTGGAGTCCACTCTCTTGGGTGATGTGGATGGATAGGAGGAAGGGCGTAGGAGTGGGAGAGGGGCCCATAATTCATTTAATTATGAGTTATTAAATCAACCAAAGCATTATTACATGCTCATGTGGGGAAAGGGACGTGAACTCAAAGGGGAAATAATTAAAATTTGATTTTAATTAAATGTGGGTTTAAAAGGGTAAGTAAAGGGTTAGGATAGGTAGGTGGGGTCCTCTCTTCATCATTTTCCACTTATTTCACTTGATTTGGTCCATTATTACACAAATTACATTTTCCCATGTTCTGTGTTTGGCAATTAAAAACCACCATTTTCCCGAAAAACTCCTAAGCGGACAAAAAACCTAGCAAAACTTGTCCGACTGAGTTGAAACTTGGTCCATGGGTGCCGGGGGTCTCATTAGCTTTCTTTTGAGTACAAATACCCCTATAGCAAATCTCGGGACCTAAGTTTTACATTAATTACCCATAATTAATTAATTAATTAATCAATTAATTAACTCGGAACCTTAAAAAAAACCTAGCTAGACCTGACGGAATTCCACGAAATTTCGCGTGCTGTCTTACATGGTCATTTACAACATTCCTAAACACTAGCTACCTAGGAATAACTTCATTAGAACGCCTTTCCCCACTTTGGAGGATTTATTGGGTGGGAGTGAAAAACTCAAGGGAGATTAACCCGGCTGGTTAGGGCACATTAACCTCCTGAGGATAAAAAACACTCAGCGAAAGGAACTCTCCTAATGAAGGAACCCTAAGGCAACTGACCTAACATGATCCATGTAGACCTATTACATTATAAACCCGCGCAGGGGTGCGGTAATCCCGCTTACAAAATTTGTGCTGGAGGCATAAATTGCCTAATAGAACCAAACTGTCTTCGACATACTAGCATATGATGATGCATTAATTCATGGCACATGGAGTTGACCCCCTAGTTGACTAGGCAGTCAACACTACACAAGAAAAATAGAGGTGAGAGCATCCAAAGAAGCTTGCAAAATACTTTCCAAACTAAGGAACTACCACAAAATCAATAGCAATACTACTATCAATAGCACCCAATGCAAAATAGTTTGCTTGAGTCTCTAAATACCAACTAGTGAAAGCAAAATGCAAAACAATGGAAATATATCACCTCACAAGAATAGGATGGAGACACCAGCAAGACTCCCAATGCACCCCATAGATTCTCCAAAGCTTTCTTTATTATTCACCAAAATATCACCACAAATACTTGTAGCAAGATTCATACATGAGAGAGCATGAGAGAGCATGAGGAAGAGAGGAAGAATTTTTGCATAATAGACTTGCTATGAGAGGAGATGGTAAAATGAGGAGGAGAGGCCTCAATTTATAGGAAAGGAGGAGGAGGGAGCCCCACTTGGATGGGCTCCAAGTGTCACCCATCCAGAGGAGGAGGGTCCCATCAAAGAGAGCAAGTGGGAGGATGAGGGGTGAGTTGGGAAGGGGGAAACCCCTTTCCCTATCATTTAAAAGTCAAGTGGGGTCNGGGGGGGGGGGGCTCTTCTAAGAGGAAGATGAATGTGGGTTGTGGGTTAGGCTAAGGGGTTTTTTTTAAGTTGGAAAATGTTTTCCCAACTTAGGAAAGGCTATTGGGACACTTTTCCCACATTTTCTCATGACTTTCATGACTTTTACAAAATTCGGCAATTTTAATTAAGCCAATTACATGCTGATTTTTGACAGACTTTGATTCCTCATGGACAAAGACCAAGCAAAACTTATCCAAATGAGCTAAGACTTGGTCCAAGGGTGTAGGGGTGTATGAACCATTTGATTTGAGTACTCATACCCCTATACAAAATACCCAAGGACCATTTTTTTTACATTTTACATCGAAAATAATTAAAAATCCCCAATTTGCGGGAATTTTAATTATTTAAAAAATCCTATCAAAACTTAAAGGAATTCCACGAAACTCAAGGACATGTCTAACATGGTCATTTACAACATTCCTAGACCTTAGTTACATAGGTCTCGTCCACTAGAACACCTTCACTATTTTGGAGAAATTATTGTGAGGAGTGAAAAACTCAAGGGAAATTAATAAGGCTGAAAAGCCAAATTAATAACCCGAGGATAAAAAACACTCAGTGAAAGGAACTCTCCTAATGAATAAATCCTAATGCAACTGACTTAAACTATGATCTATGTAGACTTATTACATTATTATCCCATGCAGGGGAGCGGAAATTCCAATTACAACAAAATGCTGAAGGCCAAAATTGCCTTGTAGAACCAATAAGTCTTCAACTTGGTAGCACCATCAGGTGCATATCTTCATGGTACATGGAGTTGACCCCCTGGTTGAATAGGTGGTCAACAGACCTATTACATTATAAACCCGCACAGGGGTGCGCTAATCTCGCTTACAAAACTGTGTGCTGGAGCAAAAAAATTGCCCTGTAGAACCAATTAGTCTTCGACATGTTTGCATCTGTTGATGCATATCTTCATTGTACATGGATTTGACCCCCTAGTTGAAGAGGCGGTCAACATCTGGCTCCACATGGGGACGTGTGTTCGATCTTCTCAATCAGGATGGAGAGCATACAAGAATCTAGCATCTACAAAAAGGTGCTCACCAATATCCAACATAAGCATACATATATAAATGAATCTATATAATGAAATAACTATTGTACAACATCTATAATTATAAAATGAAACTATGATACAGAAATACATCTAAGTATATAATCACATAATAAATGAAAGAATACAAAATTGAAATATAAGAGGAGGGTTAGAGATACATTACAACCGTCGATGCACTGGATGGAATGAAGCCATAAGTGTGTGAAACATCCTTGTCCAGGATGACTCACAAAAGACCCCTTCCCAAGTTTTATTAACTTGGAATTTTTCACAAGAAAGAACCAGCCAAGAATCATGCTCCTTCTTCCCTTCAACCAAACATTGGAATATGACAAGCCACGTAAAATTTTGATATTTTGTTGCTCATGACTGCCAAGGTGGAAGGCCAACCAATACTCATAATGATATGACATTGATAAACGGAAGTTGCCTTCCATTTTCCCACTGTTCTGTACAAAGTCGTCTTTTGGCTGAGAGGTCGGAAATGAACATGTCAATGGAACCATTATACTATTTTCCTCAAGGTTGTCAAGGTTCTCCTCCAAAGAGATTGTTTCCATAGGAGGAGGGTGGGGACTTGAATTATCTAGATACTCAACATTTTTAAACTCAAATTCCTTTACCTCCTCAAAGTAAATGACTGACTCATCCCTGTATTCATCCGGAGTTTCCCTATGAACTTCCTTATCTTTTTCAATGTCAAGCTCAAGTTCATGGGGGTCCGGATATTCAATGTAAGTCTTAGTGAAATTAGCTTCTAGGATTTCCAATTGATCTTCCATGATCATAAACTGTTCATTCATGACTTCATACTGTTTTGTATGGGCATACTGCATGTTCAAAACGATGCTTTTAAGATCCTCAATGGGATCTGGTGGAGAATCAACCTCTATGTCTGAATTAGTTGTTTTAATAGCTAGAAGATTCTTCCTCTTCCATTTTTCCATAAAATCATCAACCAATTCATCGTAAATTTCATCCCGATCATCCCCAAATCTTTCCAAAAAGTCATGCAGAAAGTCTCGTATGGTCTTGATCGAATTATCCTCATAAAGAAGAAACCAACGACCAACATATCTGTCATCCACCAAAAGAGTCCAAGAAAATAGTCGCATAAGAGCATCCTCACAAATGGGTGAATCATCCCAATCATCAATTAATTGCCCAAAGGCCTTGACATGAGCACAAGCATCATCACCATATTGAAAATTAAGCACATTGTCAAGAACATCTTCAGGTATATCATTAGGATAACCAACTATTTCTGAAAAATCAAAAGGCTTTTGGAGGTCGCTCATTGAAAAAGAAAAAAAATGGGACCCAAAAGATTACTAAGGATCCGACAAAAAGGAAAACATGCTAGCCTCATCCACAAACTTTTTCAAGTTCAAGGATGAAACCCAACAAGTCATGAGTTCCTTCTTGAAGAATACTTTGTCAATTTATTTTTAAAGTGGAGTCGCCAGATGACCAGGTTTATCAAACAAACAAGAGCATCAGACAAAGCAAAAACAAGAAGGAAAACAAAAGTTAGATTATTAAGCTGGAACAAGAATTGGATATCAATGAGTGCTTCTTCTCCAAGAATTTCAAGCAGCCCACAAGGATTGCTTCTTGCAGTATACTTGACAGATTTGTTCAATGGAGTCGCCACTTGGAAAGGAAGCAAACATAAGGAACCAATGCCAGTTCAAAGAATTTTTAGTTCTTAAAAAAAATTTAAGTCGTTTTGACCAAGGATAAATGACTTATCCCTGGCAACAACGCCAAAGATGTTGCCGTCCTTATACACACTTGCAAACGTGAACTAAGTCTTGCTCACTTAGTGTGTCCTCGGAGGCGCAATGCCTAGGTTCAAAGTCCACGCTGTCACTTTGACTTGAACCTCTTCTGTCTAGGCTAACTCCTAGGGAAGCCAAGGGGGTAGACCCTAGTTACTAGATGAGATTAAGAGTTTTAATGTTCTAGGAGTTGGTTTTAATTGGTTAAAAGGTCAGGGGGAATCTAGCCTATGATGTCAATCAACAAATGCAAGATGCAACTATCTAAGTATGAGAGTCAGACCTTTTCCTAGGNAGTCAGACCTTTTCCTAAGGCAACTAAGACTAGTGCCTAAGATTGGGCAATGGGGTCAACTAAGTTAAGGGGGTGTTCGTTACAAGATAATTACAAGTTACAAAGTATTACTAGATTACAACAAGATAGATATAACTAGACACAAAGAATATATCAGATATAAAGTTACCTTAGACTAGATACAAGATATACAAAGGAATGCTTAAGATGTACTTGTTGACCGCCTATTCAGCTAGGGGTCAACTCATGTGCCATGAAGATGCATCACCAGATGCAAATTTGTTGAAGACAGTATTGGTTCTACTTGGGCATCTGATGCTCCAACAAAATTTTTGTAAACGAAATGTCCGCACCCCTGCGTGGGTTGATAATGTAATAAGTCTGCATGGATCATAGTTAGGTCAGGTACCTTGGGATGTTTTCATTGGGAGAGTTCCTTTCACCGAGGGTTTTTTATCCTCAGGTTGTCAACTGGGCTTTAGGGCCTGGCTGACTTCCCTTGAGTTTTTCCCTCCACACAT
>JASDQU010947638.1:5128-16611 GCA_032191745.1 Picea mariana
AAACTGATGTGGAGGCGTGATAAAATAGAGGATAGGGAGAAATATAGCAGGAGGAGGCTAAAGCTAGAAAAAATGCGAAGTTGATGGGACCCAATGGGTCAAAGATCGTGGGCTCTGCATACTGACGGTCGGGGATCGTTTCCGGGGGAGAACATGCGCAGAGAATAATTCTCGAGTGCAGGTTGAAAATTAAACCGTGGTTTCAGCTCAAGAAAATGTAGAGCCATCGAGTTCATTTCGGGGCGATAAGCGTGTTTCCAAAACTGCTTCCCCTCGACCCCGAAATCGAAAAAGTATGTAAAGGGGTGTACTTGTCGTTATTTTATTATTTTTCAAATTATTGGAACAATGGAAGATTGGCGCGACCGCTCCATTCAAAATGAAGCTCAACAGTATGCCAGACTCACACATTTTCTTCTCATTCACAAGTATTTTTCATTGCCACCATGGACCCTGTCATTATGTCAGTAGTGGAACAATATCCCATGTCAAACGAAGAATCCCTAATTGACAGAGATTCAGATGTGTTTGACACTGAAATAACTGTCTCGCTCATATCCTTGTGTAGAGGTAATTTGTCTGATAATGTAGGGAAACATATTTGTTTCCTTGAAGCAGTCCAGGCCACCATATTCCCTTACGTTGTCGAGGTCACATTCCCCTTCCCCGAATTCATAGGTTGGTGCATAGAGAAATATTCACAGGAAGAAAATGTTGTCTTAAATAAACTGGGGTCCGAGGGCCTATGTAGAGTAGATAGTTTGTCAATTCGATACAACCTCGGCATACTAGAGTCCCCCTCCATAGTGTCTGAACCGTTTGAAGAAGAAAATATAATCATGGTTTATAAGGAATGTCCTCCGAAGTCAAAAACCTATTTTTGCAAACAATTTTCAAACCATAACATATTTCTGAGAGTCTATCCCTGCCAATGAGTGTAAATATCATGGTTATTGAATTCCAATGGGTTTGTTCCATACTGAGTCACATTTTAGGTCTAGATAATGACAAGTATGTGGTTGAGGTCATGTTAGGTTTTTTGTTATCATTTTTCCAGTCAGAGTCCAGTCAGTCATTTTGCATCATCTTTGATAGATTCATAGCTGATAATATCCACAAGCATCTAGTGAATTTTTAGTCACTAAGACATTTAAGATATTACACATACTTTCTGAATACTTTCCTGGAGACAAACAAGATAGAGTTCCCTGAAGAAACATTCATATAAACTGAATGTAAAAGAATCAGAATGCTCATCTATATCAAAAATGTCATGTCCAGAGTTTACAACCTAATTTTCAACACCAACCTACCAAGAGTCCTAGATGACATGAAGAGTTATTTAAAACCAAATCTAGAAAATAGTGTGGGGTACTGGGTGTTGTTCATGCATTCAACAAAGATATGGGTTTATGGTTGTCATGAATCCCCTTATCGTTTTCCTACTTTTCTCACAACCAGAGGCTTTTCCCTGGATTTCATCAGGCAAAGAATCATATCAGAGATAGATCACTTCGTGAAACTACACAAGGAATCCAACCTCAAATTCCATTTCATCATTGCACCCTTCATTATAAAAACTAGATCATGCTTATTTCAGATCCTGGCCAAGCTCAAGGATTTTGGACTTGCACATCTACTGGGAAGAAGATATGATCAACATCATATCATATCCAAGAGAAGATTGATAAACAAACAAGCCTCCTATGAGCATGAACATGTTGAGGGATTTGACAAATTGTAAAATCTAGGTGTCTGCGCTGATATGGAAGAAATATTGTAGCCAACTCAAACACATCAAGAGGAGGCAAAACCATAACAAACTAAAATACAAAAGAATCCTCAAAATATGATATTTAAATTTCCCAATATAAGTGTTTACAACAAAAGGAGAAGTTCAGAGGCCCTAGGCACTAGCAGTCAACAGACTACCCCTAAAAACATGAAGATCACACAATCCCCATAGATAGTGGATCTTGAAGAGGAAGATCCTAAACAACATGTAAATATGGATATGGTGGAGAGTGGAATAAACAATGTAGAAGTTGGAAAAGGCAGCAAGCTCCAAAGTGAGGGCAGATCAAGAACTTTCAACAACAAAAAACACATATTTGATAAGGTAGCTGGAGCACCCTATCAATCTAAAGAAGATTTGGCACAACAATATTCTAAGAAAGTAAACTTGGATATGAATGAAATGAGGGATTTCATCCCCAAGGTACAAAATATATCTCAACATAAGTATTCTCTATTCACAGTGAGAGATGTAGAGAAGAAGAAAATCAATATAACAGTTGCAGATGAGGATAAAGTATTTGAGATCAAGATGAAATATGAGAACATCACTGCTCCTGACAAAGTGAAATTCCACAAGAATACCAATGACGTGATGTATTCAGATTACTTGGGTCTAATCCTGAAGAATTCAAAACTTTCAACCTATGCAATCAAGTTGGAAGGGCAGTTGAGGCAATAAAAATCATCTAGCAGAGCTTGGCAAACTCAGGACAAGAGGCTAGAATCTAAAGGCCCTTAGGGAGGGAAATCCTCATTAGAATAAAAATACAAGATAATTCAAATATTGAAGAAAAAACTAAAAATGTCTACCATAGAGAATACACAAACAATAGAACTGGTTTCTATAGAACAAGAGAAGGAGGCATTTCGACAAGAGGTATTGAATTCCAAGGCCAAGGTATTACAGCCGGAGCAAGAAAAAGTGAACTGGTCACAAGGGCAGACAGAAGTACCAAACATGGTTGTTGTTGTAACTTCTACTGTAGAAGTTGGGCCAAGCATTGAATCACATGTCCAGGATATGTCCCAAGTCAACTTGAAGGTGGGAGAAATCAAAGGTCTAAAGGGAGATATAGAAAAATTAAAGAAGGAAATGAAAACAAAAGATGAGAGGATGGCTCAATTCAAAAAGGAGAATCAAGCTTTGCAGGAGAGAGTGGAAAAGTTGAAAATAAGGTTAAGAGGAAAAGGACTAATGCAGGGAGCCAAACACATCATCTAGCACTAGTACATATTGTAAAAATTTCGACGTTCTATTTGTGGCGTTATGGACAAAATTGGCCATACTGTTGAAAAATAGAGGAAATTTTAAATTTTATTTTCCATATTGCCCAATAATGCCGCTATTGCCACGTTGACATCTCTCTTTCCATGTTTTCATATCTCTTTCCACGTTGTTGTCTCTCTTGCCACGTTTGCCACATAGTTGTCTCTCTTGCCACGTTTGTGACATAGTCGTCTCTCTTGCCACATTTATGAGGATAGTTGTCGCAGTTGCGACATTGTGGAAACCAGGTTTTTACGGTCCAATGGTCACCTAGTATTTTTACCAAGTCAAATTTGATTTGGTCAATGATCATCGGAATTACGACGTTATAAAATCTATGAATATGTTGAATTTTACGGATGTCACGACAATTTTTCTATAATAATGACACTTCAAAAAGGGTTTGTGGGTATTCTCGGCTAGAGTACAAATATTAAAATACATTGTACTATGACTCCTCTCATTTCTTTTTAATTTTTTGATCAGTCGAATTTTAAAGGAAACAACTATTAAAAGACATTTTACTAGGCCTAGAGTACATGATGGGCAACAATGACATGTGAATGGGGCCAACGTTGAATTTTTTTCAAAATGTTTCTGTGTGACATCATACATTCTTTATTCTTGAAATCCTCCCATACTGTCAAGGCATGTGTCTAGTCTAACCATGTCAAATTTCGATGCATACAGGCGTCTATTGAAGAAATTTCAATGTTGGCCCCATTCACTGCTCACCATGCGGGGTAGGTGCATGAAATTTTTGGTGGTTGAATTGGAAGTTCCATGACATTTCAAGAGATTTCCAAAAAATATTCTACAGATGGAAACAATGACATTTGACAATGAGATGCCCATTATGAACGTTGTTGCAAACATGGATGATATCAAAGATTATGTGGTTTGGAAATCATACATCCTTGAGTCTTGAAACCCTCCCATACCATCAAGGCATAGTTCTAGTCTAACCATGTCAAATTTCTATGCATACAGGCACATAGTGAAGAAATTTCAATGTTGGCCCCATTCACTAGTGCTCACTGTGGGGTCGGTGCATGACATTTGTGGTGGTTGAATTGGAAGTTCCATGAAATTTCAAGAGAGTTCCAACAAAGATTCTATGGATGGAAACAACGAAATTTGAAAAATATGAGATGCCCCATTATGAACGTTGTTGCAAACATGGACAATCTCAAAGATTATGTGGTTGAGACATCAAACATCCTTGATTCTTGAAAGGGAGTTATTTTCAATCTTGGTGGTTGGGAATGTTAAAAGGGTGGGGATTTTTTAGAATTGCTCCACATGTTCCATCATAGTTGTAGAATCACGACCTTCAAACTTTAGGATGTGGTTGATACAATGATGCCCAATAGGTAGTAGATTTGGGTATTCTAGAATGCCATTGAAATCCAAGGGATCATAAAACTCATGAGATTCTTTTTAAGTAATAGGTACCTCAAAACCTGATGCTTCCTTCTCATTAAACTCATCTTCATAATTTACCTGCTTTTTTTATGCATTCCTGTGATCTCATTCTTCTATTGTATTATTTATTTAAAAATGTAATTCATACTATCACCAATATTTAAAGGAACACAAAATTAGGATTTTTTCTTGGCCTTTCTCTTCTTCATTGCTTAATTTAATATCCATAGCACCTCAAGGAAGAGATGAGATAAGATGATTTCCTTTGCATCACTAAGCCATATGTTTCTCTAAACCAATGTTTAAATTGAAAATCAACTTCATAATCAGATCTATAACTAGCATAACTAGTGGGAACACAAGATGTAGAATTTACCAATTTAGTGTTGTTCTTTTGCTGCATAAGGCTTTTACCTTCAACACCTTGATTTCCTAGAGGAAAAGAACATTTTTATAAAAACTAATGAAGCATGCTCCAAATCTATCTTAGAAGATATTTTCTCATTGTTGGATGTATCATAACCAAAGGTTTTAGCCTCCCGCCATCCATCCTCACAATCTACTTGCTCGTCAACAACATGACTATCATTAATATGTGACCAACACTAGACTTAGGGTTGTCCATATTTTTTGAAATAGCTAGAATCATTGTGTATTAATGAAAACTGACTTAAGTTTAACATCATCAAACAAAAAATTAAGGAATCTATTCTTGAAACATCCATATATCCCACACATATTCTACCTATTAATTAGAAAGAAGCTATCATTAGACCAAAAATAATATTTCCATCATTAAAAATCAGATAATATATTTGTTGACCCAAGCATAGTTCATGTCAGTTGACACCACATACTTGGTGGGGCATATCCCCCACTTCTAACCTCATCCATCTGCACCACACCAAGTTGACTTGAATAAACAACATGAGAAATGTTGAGCATACGAGATATTATGTTCCAACAAGGACCTAAAAGTGAGATTTTGGAGCCTAAATTCCCTAGAATCCATTCAATTATGAATCTTGAATCACATGTCACACCAAGTTGACTTGAACATATGATTTGAAAGAAAAGATTGAGAAATTATCAACATATGAAATAATCTATTCTAGCAAGGCTCTAAAAGTGAGATTTTGGAGCCTAAAGTCCCTTGAATTCATTAAATGACTAGTCTTGAATCCTAAATGACATACCATTTTTCCATATTTTTCTTAAAGTCAATTTTGAAAGGTTTAAAACTGCATGCAACTCAACCCAATTGTTTTTCCCATGGCCTAAATTTGAAAGAAATATAATTTCCATTAGAAAAATACAAGACACCGCTAGCTCCACATGGTCTTGGGTTGCCTTGGTTAACACTATGAAAACATCCCCAAGCATAATTCTTGTCCTGGAGGATTTCAAATTATAGGATCCCTCTGAAAAACAAGTTGCTTTAAATCCTGATAGATTTATTTGATTCTATGGAATATTTCCCTAGGACAAAAGAATTTTCCCTGAAACAAAATAATTTACATTTCAAGCAATCTACAATGCCTAAGAAACAACACATGGGAGAGATTTTTGATCCACTTCAATAGGATCATTCAACTAGTTCTTTAATTAGTCAACCAAAGAATTACCATTGGACCACTTCCCAACTCCTCCAATTAAGAACAATATCTCCTTCCATACGTCTTTAGCACGGGGATAGTGAAATAGTAATAAGTATGTGTTGGATAGTCTCTTCATCCATTATCCATAAATAACAAAGTCGTGAACCATGCCATGCTCTCTTTTAAAAATTATCCCAATTTAGAATTCTGTTGCTCAAAGCCAGCCAAAGAAGAATCCTAGATTTCATTGGAACT
Source organism: Picea mariana (assembly GCA_032191745.1). Taxonomy (NCBI): domain Eukaryota; kingdom Viridiplantae; phylum Streptophyta; class Pinopsida; order Pinales; family Pinaceae; genus Picea; species Picea mariana. The sequence goes on from JASDQU010947638.1 coordinate 11,471, forward strand.
TTTAACATCAAAATTGGTTTCCACCACTAGCAATCATTATGATCCCCATCAAGAAACACAATTTTGTACCCAAAACAACAGAGTACTATCTAATTGAGCTCCAGTTCCATACCAAATAATCATCCTCCTCTCTAAGGTGACTATAGTTTTCCAAAAAAAATCCTATCATTGAATTCCATTGGGTGGTCTCCTCCCACTCCAAACCTGAATCCCTAGCTGACTTCCAACCATGCTGCTAGAATGTTCTTTTTCCCAAATATTTTGCATCAACAATTTTTTTTTATTTTTATGGATTTGATTTGTCTAATAGATACAAAAAGAATATTCTCTTTGTCACACCCTATCTAGGGGTCAACCCATATGATGGGAAGGAAAGCGTTATTCTCCTATGATTTGTACATTTAAGATCAAATTTGTCCTTAAATATAAATAAGTAATTGAAAATGATACACAAAGAAATAATTGCATTCTCTCAATACACACACATGACTACATATCAATGCACTCTGCACAAATGTTAACGAGGTGTGTTTTTCAATGACACACATACATTTAGTGTGCATTATTTTACTTGGAGGATGCAATATGATGTGTTTCCATGGGATAATTGAAGTAATCCATAGCATCATTATAAGGTCTTTTTAGGCCTCTTTCATGCTACATGTGGGATGCGATTAGAAATCCATAAATACTTTGGTTATTGGACTATTGTAGAATTTTGAGCAAGAGAACATACAATTGGTGGTAGTTACAAATTGACAACAAACTTGTTGACAGACATTATTGTTATACTTCAGTACTATTTGAAAAACTGCCCAACACGGCAATGAAAGTTAAAGTGTATTGTGTTTCCATGAGTTTTAGAAGTCTGTTCCAAGGATATTTAAACAAAATATAAATTAGGAAAGTCTTGTTGGATGTGATAAATAGGATTTATTTTCATTTCTAACTGATTTAGAGGCACCACCCAAAAGTAATTTCATTTCCTAAAATGATAGTTACTTGATGGGTAGGGTTACCCATCAAATGCAATCCTTGAGTCCATAAGCCAGTTAGATCACCAGCTCAACAAACCCACTGATAGTTATTGGGACATTACAATAGTTAACAATGATCTTTTACAATAGAGAGCATGTAGTTTTCATGTAAGAATAGCATGTTAACAATTAAAGTGTAAAAGAATTTAGAGTTTGTTAATTTGACTCTGGGAGGTCAAAAGTGATGTACAAGTCATGATAAATATGAATATGTAATCCTTTCAATGTTTGGAATCCTCCATCAAAAGTGTAGCGTTCCCCATGCTATGCTTTCTGCAGACTTGCTATAAATTTCCTCCCGAAATTCTGAAAAATAGGTTTCAGTTATCCCTTTGTATATATTAATCAAAGATATATGTTTAAAATGTGAGAGAGGTTATTTTATATGAATATGTATTTTAGATAAACCTCTCTCATTTTCCCTAAATTCTGCTCCAGTTGTTCACAATATTTTCTGCAAAAAGATGTCTAAAACGGGACTTTGCTCAATCTGAAAAATAGGCTATGAAGATGTGAATATATCTCTCATTCTGTAATACCTATGTAAAATATGAAATAGGTTATTTTACTTTGGCATATTAGGAACACAAAAATCCTCCCGTTTCTCAATATTCATCTCTTATTGGCCAATCTCTTCAGAAAAAATATGACTAAAAAGGTCATTTCTAGAAAATGTGCCTTCAAATTTTTTTGGAAATTGAAGTGGAATGATGGGTTAGGGGTTTCCTGAATTATTGCAAAAATTTAGGGGGTTATGCGGTAATGTTAGGGAGTAAGGGAAAGTGTAATATTAGGAAATGAGTGAGGGGAAGGAGTGAAAAAGGGAAAAACACATCCCTACCCTAGAAAAACATAGGGTAATATAGGGTTTTAGGAAAAATGATGTAAATGGGTAAATTATGCATGGAGAGTGTATGAGGTGTCAAAGGATTTATTTACTCTTGAATTTTACCTCTTGAAACTTTACATATAAAAAATTATCCTCCTTGAATGAAAACACATCAAAACTGGGAAAAGTGCAACGAACTTGTTGAAAGTGCAGCGAAAATGTTGGAATGAGCAACAAATTGATAGGGTTTTCTCTTTTTCGAGGAAATTTTCTCTGAAAATGTGGAGATGTGATTTCTGAAGATGTGGGAGATCTTATTTGAGAGAAATGAGACAGATAATTCTCTTGAAATGGTCTTTGTATATTTTAAATGTCACTTTTTCAAAATGGTGGGGTGGCCCACCAATTTCACCATTTCTTTTGAACTTGAGTAACTTAGGAACATTTGAAACAACTTTGAAAATTTTTAGAACCAATTACATCAATCTTGAAACACTTTATGACTTTAAATCAAACTTGAGAGAGATTTCCTTTTACCGCTCCTTCCTTTAGTAGTTTTATAAGTGAAATGACACAATATGGTGACCATGACCCTAGTGACCTAATGGTGACACTGAAATGAATGATAATCATGATGATGGGACTGAAATGATGATGATGACTCTTTTGAGTGATGACACAACAAATTTAAATGATGTTGTTGACTGGCACATGAAATTTTGTGAGGATTAGTAATAGACCTAGACCAACTAACTAACGATCAAATTTTTGTTTTAAAGACTCAATGAAATGATAAAAATGTGAAAAAGACCCTAACAAACCTAGGAAGAGCATATATATTTGATCAATGGTGAAAATAAAACTTTGACTGACACTAACATTGGCTCCAACTAGGGAATATAGCTCTGTAGGAGGTGTCAAGAACACCATATCTCTGAACTCGTAGACCAATGCCTTCTTCATTGGGCATGGAGTCATAAACAATTGCAAACCTCAAACAGACATCAAATCAAACTGAAAACTGAACTGTACACTATAAATTGCAAACTTTACTGGAAGATACTACTGAAAAAGATGCTCAGCATTGAGCTTATTCATAACACCTACTCTAATTGATATGTACATCACCCGATCAAGTGAAATTGAACAACCAACCATGTAAGCATTTTTTCTGCTAACTGAATTCTGCACAAGTGCTTGCTCATGAGCCAGAATGGAAAAATACTAAAATGAAACTTCCATAAAAACTTGTAAACAGATTGAATCTTAATGAAATTGTAGATCATAAGCCCACCAGCTGACCTCAAGAATGTTGCAAAAGGATATTCATAAGAATGCATATTGATTTCCAACCCATCTAACATATTACTGCTCTGCTCTAGGTGATTTTCATATCCTGGTTTTAAAACTTTCCCAACATCCATGCTTTCTTGAAGCTGCAACTTAAAACTGTCGTGATAAGGCTACAAGAATTCCTGTGACCTTTGTGATGAATGTAAGGAAACTGTTGATGAATAAAACAACAATGATGTTTTTCGAACTGAATCTTCCTCACCCTTGTTTTCAAGCCCACAAACAACCAAAGGAGAACCACTAGGACTGCATAACTCATCCAAATAATCAAATATTGGATTATTTAAAACCAAAGAAGGTTGTTGAAACTATGAGGTAACTATAGGCTCTTGAATCACTGACTGTGTTTTTAGATTGTGTGAGTCCTTCATACCACAGAAAATAGGAATATCACATACAATAAGAGGTTGCTGCCATTTTAAATTAGTGTCAAGTTGTTTCTCTGATTTGGTGAGTTTAAAGTTTTTCTTTATCAATTCAAATGCAGTGTAACATAAAGGCAAGGAGTTACCTTTATAGGTTTCATCACCCTCTTCATGGTCACTCTCCAAGATGTATAAATGCTCTCCTAATTCATAAATTTCATCAAACTTGTCCTTTATGTCATAAACCATAGGTGCAAGCTCCTCTTGTTGAGTGCATAATACTGATTTCTTTTCAAGACTGTCCTCAAATGAAAAAATGAAATAATCAGTGTACATATCATGATGAGACAAATAATCAACCTCTTCTCCTTTCGCCAATTGTTCTTGAAAAGGAGGATTTCTTTGTTTCCTTCTAACAATAGGTTCATCTTGTAAGGACAATGTTTGCATTAACACTTACATAGTTTCAATTATATTGTCCAACTTACAGTCCAACAATGTGGGACTGTCCTCTTTCATTGCTCCATTCCTTTCAACTTCCATATATCATCAGCCTAATCATTTCAATCTGCTCATTCTACCTAGGAAATAATAGTATCTGTGCATATCACTTTCTCTCTGAATAGACTAATTTTGTTCCACACATAAATCCATGTATTCTACAAAAGTATTTCAAACCAAGCAAGCATAAAACAAGCTAAATAATCTAGGACTAATGAAAATACCATATTGCCTACATTTATTTTTTTAGATAGTTCTATACTTGTTGCTATTCTAGAAATCCATCCTCAAGAAGGGAATGTGGTTCTTTAATACTTTTTAATTGACTTTTTTTATGGATTCTTCCTGTAAACATAAGCACATACATGTGGAATTTTGAAACAAACCTTTGGCTAATATTCATGAATTGGGGGTATCTATCCCACCAAATTCACATAGGGGTTGAACCTAGCCTCAATATGCTCACAAGTATTGGTGTTCAACAAACATGAGTACAAGAACAAACATGTCCTAGATGAGACTTGAACCCTAGTGGGGGATTTAACATTGCCTTTCTTTCCAATTGACTTGATCATGAGATACTCTTTTTTTCTTTTCTTTTTCTATTTGTGAAACACACATCTTTGGGCAACCCCATTGTTAAATTTCAAGGTTATTCCAAAAACATTTACACCATGCTTGGGCTGCTTCATGATATTTGGGGTACATGGTGTATGTTCCACCCTTGGATGGTCTAAGATGGATTGGCATGAGAGATAATCCTTGATGGATTTGCATAGTTGATATAACTTTCTAAGTGAATGTTTGACATCAAATGGTTGTTATTTTATTGTTCTTCCCCATGTGCCTTAGTTGATATGAATGATGGTTTTTTATAAGCTTCTGAATAATTTTGTGCAGTTTATGATATAAATTGTTAACTCATATTTTGAGAAAGAATGCTTGTATGATGTTCTGAGTGCATTTAAAGGTTTCTGAACATTTTATTAAATAGTTTTAGATATTTAATATCCCTTTGTTCCATGTGAGGCCTTTCACATCTTGAATATATGTGGA
>JASDQU010947638.1:36004-47778 GCA_032191745.1 Picea mariana
ATTTCCTGGCTTCTGGGGTCCACTTTATCTCATTTCCTTTATTGAGAATATTAGTTATGTACTTTATGATTTTAGACAGGTTAGGGATGAATCGTCTCAGAAAATTCACTTTCCCCAAGAAAGATTGCACTATTTTTTTGCTTCTGTGTGTGCCAATTTTTAAGATCCCTTCAACTCTATTGGGATCTATCTTTATCTCCTCCTTTGAAATAATGTGTCCCAGTAGCTTCCCTTCTTCCATGCCAAAATTTGACTTCTTGGGGTTCAATGAAATGCCAAACTTTATGCACTTCTAAAAATCCCTTCTTAAATGTTTGAGATGTTCTTCATTAGAAACTGAGTACACAGTGATATAATCTAAGTAGATAACAATGAATTTGTCCTTTTCATTAGAAAAATCTATGTCCATATCTATTTGAAATGTTTCCCCTTCATTCATGAGCCCAAAAGGCATCTTGGAATACATGAATGTACCCCATGGTGTTGTGAATTCTGTCTTTTTCTGATCATTGGGGTGCACCATGATCTGATTGTACCCAGAGAATCCATCCAACATTGACATTTTCTGAGAACCTACCACTTTCTGTAGAATGTGATCCATATTTGGAAGAGGGTAGTTATCCTTGAGAGACACTTTGTTCATTTTTATGAATTCCACACACAACCTAATCTCCCCACTCTTTTTTCTGACAGGCACCAGATTCGCCACCCATTTGGAAAACCTTAAAGATTTTATGATCTTGGCTTCAAAAAACTTCTTTATCTCTTTCTCAATCAGGGGCAACAACAAAGAATTTATCCTTATTAATTTATGTTTGAAAGGTTTATGATCTTATTTAATTGGGATCACGTGTTGAATTACCTTGGTGTCATAAATGTTCAGATCTTCATAGCTCCAGGCACACCCAAAAGTAAAAAAGAAGTGCAATATTTCCTGGGAAAGTGAATTTTCTGAGGAGATTCATCCCAAACCTGGCTGAAATCATAAAGTACATAACTAACATGCTCAATAAAGGAAATGAGATAAAGTGGACCCCAGAAGCTAGGAAATACTTTGAAGACATAAAGGTGGCATTGACCAAAGCCCCAGTACTGGCCAACCCTATTTTTGAAAAAGACTTTATATTGCTCTCTTTTTCCTCAGAGTACACCATTGTTGGTGTTTTACTACAGAAGGATGAACACAATTTTGAGAATCCAATAGCATACTATAGCAGTACATTGAGGGATTCCCCATTGAAGTATGATATCATGGAAAACTAGGCATATGAATTGGTCAAGGCCCTGAAGGAGTTCAGAGTTTATATCTTTTATTCTCATATCGCTGCTTATGTGCCAAGTAGTTATGTGAAAGATATTTTAACCCAGCCTGACCCTGAGGGAAAAAAGGGAAAGTGGATAGTTGTTTTGTTGGAATATGACCTTGAGATCAAACCTACAAAGTTGATCAAAGGGCAGGGACTTCCCAAGATGATGGCACAGAAAAATTGTGAACTCCTGGGAACAAATTTCATTGTTGATTTATTAGCAGATTCATGAAAAGAAAAAGTCCCCTAGATATCCCAAATATTCCTTGACTCCCCATGGTATGATGATATCATTTATGTGTTGAGAAATTTTCAGGCTCCTCCTGAATTGAGTAAAACTAAGGCCAGGTTCTTAAAGTTGAAAGAAGCAAAGTTTTGTATGGTAAATCAAGCTCTATATTGGAAGGATCTAGGGGGAATCCTGTTGAGTTGTTTGTTGGAGGAAGAAGGAGAGAAGACTATCAGATAATTACATAAGGGTGACTATGGAGGACACCACTAGTGAAAAAACACTATCCACAAGATATTGAGGGTTGGTTTTTATTGGCCTAGAATTTTTTTCCGATGTCTACAAATTTTTTATTGGCCAAATTTTTTATGGGAAGAGAAAATTGCGGCCTTTACCCTTGAAACCCATCTCTGTTGAACCACCTTTTAGACAATGGGGCCTTGATTTCATAGGAGAAATTCATCCACAGTCCTCAGCCCAACACAAGTGGATTTGGGCAGCCACATATTACTTCACTAAGTGGATTGAGGCAGTTCCCACCAAGTAGGCCATAAATGTTGTTATCATCTAGTTTTTGGAAGACAATATTTTGTTCAGGTTTGGGTGTCCAATCAAAATCATTACAGACAATGCAATAGCATTTAAGTCCAAAAATATGGAGAAATTTTGCAGTGACTACAGCATAACTCTTGGCCACTCCACTTCTTATTACCCTCAATGAAATGGGTTGGATGAGTCATCCAATAATAGATTAACCAGAATTATCAAAACTTTGCTGCAAGATAAAAAAAAACCTTGGCACAAAAATCTCATCCATGCACTATGGGCTGACAGAATCACTCCAAAAAGATATATTTCCACTCCACCCTTCCATATGTTTTATGGCACAGAAGCAATTTTTCCTACTACATTATGGTTTCCAGTGATGAGGTTGTTACAGGAGTAGGATGCTAAAAAAGATTCCACTTGAAGAAGAAAATATGAACTAATCAATGTCCATTAAACCGGATAAAGGGCCTTCAACAATGCTTAGTTGCACCAAGACAAGATCAAAAAATATTTTGACAGGCATACTAAGGAGGATGACCTCAAAGTGGGAGACTTGGTATTAAGATGGGATGCCAGAAATGAAGACAAGGGAGAGCATGGGAAATTTGACCATCTGTGGCTGGCACATTTCAAAATTGTGGCGTACCATGGGAATAATTCCTATCTGATATAGGAAAGTAATGGAGACATCGTTGGAGGAGAACCTATGAATGGAAGGTTCCTCAAACATTATATCGTTTAAATAAAACACCACCCTTTCCATTCATTATACATAACCATTTTATTTTTTCAGTTGAAGCAGTTGAAATTAGATCAGCAGAACTAAATCCCGAGGTGAAGGCTCTGAGTAATGCTAAGTAGATTTGGATGTTTCTAAATAAATTTTGGTAAAATCAGTTGCAGGAATAGATCATAGCCTAATGGGTAGGCACTCGGTCTGTTTTTATTTGCTACCTCGCAGGGAGGATAGCATTCCCAATTGGAGCCCATGTTATCACCAAGACAAATTCTGTATGAAATCCAGTTTCCAGGACTTAGCAAGGGGATAAAATGATGTGGAAGTGTAATAAAATGGAGGACAGGGCCAGATCTAGCAGGAGGAGACTAAATCTAGCAGGATTGTGGACTTTATGGGACCCGATGGGTCACAGATCGCAAGCGCTATAGATCAACAATCGGGGATCGTTTTTAGGGGAGAACTTGCATGGAGGATAATTCCCGAAATCAGGCCAAAAAGTAAACCATGGTTTCATCTCAGGAACACATGGATCCATTGGGTGCATTTTGGGGCGATAAGCGGGTTGGCCCAACCTGCTTCCCCTCACCTCCAAAATTAGAAAAGTATATAAAGGGGGTCACTTGTCATGATTTTATTATTTTTTAAATTATTGGAACGTTGGAAGATTGGCGCGACCACTCCATTCAAGATGAAGCTCAACAATACACCAAACTCATAGGTATTTTTCATCGCCACCATGGACCCTGTCATTATGTCTGTAGCAGAGAAAGACCCCATGTCAAATGAATAAGCCCTAATTGACAAGGATTTGGATGTGTTCGACCTTGTAATAACCATTTCTCCCATCTTCATGTCTAGAGATAATCTGTAAGATAATGTAGGGAAACATATACCTTTCCTTGAAGCAGTCCAGACCACCATAGTCCCTTACATTTTCGAGGTCATATTCCCCTTCCCGGAATTCATAGGTTGGTGTGCATAGCCATATTCACAGGAAGAGAAAGTCATCTTAAATAAATAAGGGTCTAAGGTCGTGTGTAGGGTAGAGAGTCCGTATGTTTGAAACGGTCGCGGCATACCAGAGTCCCCCTCTATAGTGTCTAAAATATTTGAAGAATAAAAGCTAATTATGGTTTACAAGGAATGTCCCTCAGAAGTTAAAGACCAATTTTTGCAAACAATTGTCAAACCCAAGAATATTTCTGAAATTATGTCCCTGCCAATGAATGCAAATATCATGGTTATTGAAGTCCAATGGATCTATTCCATATTGGGTCATATTTTAGGTCTAGATAATGACAAGTATGTGGTCGAGGTCATGTTATTTTTTATGTTGTAATTTTTCTAGTCAGAGTCCAGTCAGTCATTTTGCATCAACTTTGATGAATTCATAGTTGATAATATCCACAAGCAACTAGTGAATTTTCAGTCACTAAGACACTTCAGTTATTACACATACTTTCTGAATATTTTCCTGGAGACGAACAAGAAAGATTTCCCTAAAGAAACATCCATATCAACTGAATGCAAAAGAATCACAATGCTCATATTTATCAACAAGGTCATGTCCAGAGTTTACAGCTTGATTTTAAACACTAGCCTACCAACAATCCTAGATGACATGAGGATTTATTTATAGCCAGATCTAGAAAATACAGTGGGGGAGTGGGTGTTGTTCATGCATTCAAAAGTGATAGGGGTTTATGGTTGTCATGAATCCCCTTATATTATAGATATTTTGTGACACCCATATTCTTTGCCCTAGATTTCATCAGGAAAAGGATCATATTAGAGACAAAGCACTTCCTAAAAGCACATTAGGCATCCAACCTATGAATCCCTTTCATCATTGGACCCTTCATTGTAAAAACTAGATCATGCTTATCTTAGATCTAGTCCAAGCTCAAGGATTTTGGATTTTCACAGCTGTAGGGAAGAAGATATGATCCAAATCATATCATATCCAAGAGAATATTGATAAACAAACAGGCCCCCTATGAGAATGAACATGTTGAGGGATTTGAAAAATTGGCAAATCTAGATGTTTGTGTTGATTTGGAAGAAATATTGAAACCATCTCAAACACAACAAGTGGAGGAAACCCTACAACAAGATCAAATACAATATTCGCCTTAGAATTTGATAGTTAAAGTTCCCAGGATAAGTGTTTACATCAAAAGGAGCAGTTCAGAGTCCTTGGGCACTAGCAGTCAGCAAACTGCCCCTAAGAATATGGAGATCACACAATCCCCATAGATAGTGTATATAGAGGAGGAGGAGCCTAAAGAACAAGTTAATATGGATATGCTGGAAAGTGGCATCAACAATGTAGAAGTTGGAAAAGGGAGCAAGATCCAAAGTGAAGGCAGCTCAAGAAATTTCAGCAACAAAAAGAACATCTTTGATAAGGCAGCTGGAGAAACCTATGAATCTTAAAGAATATTTGGCAAACAAATATGTTGAGAAAGGAAATTTCGCTATGAATGAAATGAGGGAGTTAATCCCTGAGGTAGAAAAGATATGTCAACATAAGTCTTCTATGTTCACAATGAGAGATGTAGATAAGAAGACATTCAATATAGAAGTTACAGATGAGGACAAAGTATCTGAGATCAAGATGAAATAAGAGAACATCAGTGCTCCTTACAAAGTGAAATTTCACATGAATGCCAGTGACATGCTGTATTCATATTACTTGGGTCTAAGTGTGGATATTTCAAAACTGTCAACCTATGCAACTAGGTTGGAAGGGAACTTGAGGAAAGAAAAATCATCCAACAGAGCTTGGGAAACTCGGGTCAATAGGCTGGAATCTGAAGGCCCTCAGTGAGTGAAATCCTTCTTAGAATAAAAATATAAGCTAATTCAAATCTTTAAGAAAAAACTAAAAATGTCTGCCACAGAGCATCCACAAATAGCAGAACTGGTTTCTCTAGAATAGGAGAAGGGTGCATTTTGACAAGAGGCATTGAATTGCAAGGCCAAGGTATTACAGTTGAAGAAAGAAAAAATGAACTGGTCACAAGGGCAGACAAAAGTACCAAACATGGTTGTTGGTGTACCTTCTACTGCAGAAGTTGAGCCAAGCACTAAAGGACTTGTCCAGGCTATGTCCCAAGTCAGCCTGAAGGTGGGATAAATCAAAGGTCTAAAGGGGGATATAGAGAAATTAATGTAGTAAATGAAAACAAAATATGAGAGGATGGCTCAGTTCCAAAAAGAGAATCAAGAYTTGCAAGAAAGAGTGGACAAGATGAAAATAAGGTTGAGAGGAAAATGAATGTTTCAAAGAGACAAACACATCATCTAGGATTCTATTATTGTTGAAGATTCCAAGTTCATAGTGTACTTGAACTTCATCAATGACAAAGATAGCATGGCCATCACAACTAGAAGTAGGTGCACTGTTGTAGATGAGACCCTAGCAAAGAAACCCTCAGAGTGGGCCCAAAATGCTATAAACCTGCTGAATTCCATCCCCATTGTAGAACTTCAGACCATTTGGGTCAAAGATCAAACTACATTGATCATCTGGGTTACGAGGGTCATTTCCAAACATAACCTACTAAAATCAGTGTAGACCAAGGCCATACAGATGCAATAAAGTATATAGGAATTCAGAGATCTATTTGAAGAGTTGTTCAGCAAAGGCCTCCTTCCATTTTGGGATGGCAAAGGAAAATTTTATGATTAGCAGGAATACAACTCTCGCCTCGCCCAATGCAGAATGGACCACTCCAATTTTGAAATCCCGGAGGAAAACTTGAAAGGAGCAACCCTGGTGGAATATTTGGTCACATATTTTGAGATCTTAAATTAGTTCAAGACAGTGAATATCAGACTGCCAGTCATGATGTATGCCTCTTGCATTGACCTGGATATCCTAATCAAATAAATGATGTACTATGATATCCCTTCTGACTTGCAGTGGAAGGAGATAATGCAGCTAGGTAAAACCAAGTGCAGTTTTCCAGGGACCAACAGATAATTCCCAGTTGTCATCAAAATGGCAGATCAGACAGAGGACCAAAACAGGACAGATGGAAAAGGAAGGAGATGAAGAGTCAGAGGAATCAATCGTTGGTTCATGAAACGTTTTCTTATTAATCATTGTAATTGCTTCCCATACTAAAACTGTCAAATGTAATTATTGTAGTCAGTTTTAGAAGCTGAAACGTTTCAGTTCAGCTATTGAAATTGGTTTCTAATTAAAAGGAACTCAAATTGTATAAATATTAGATGTTCTAAATGTATTAAAGTTGGCAAAAATGAAAGGGCGCCTTTTTAGTTTTCTTGAACTCAATTGTAATTTTTTGGATCTGAATTGAATACATATGCAGAAGCTTTTGAAATCTCTATGAAAATATTCTAATGGTGGTGATATGAGTTTTGTCTTCTCTCCTTTTATGTTTTTCCTGTGTTATTTAATTCCATTTCCACTTTCTTCTATTTAAATTGGATAGTTTAAAAGATCAAAATTCATCTTATGATGCTCTCATATTAAGAAATTTAAACTGTGTGAAATTCTTCATAACTAATTCAGAATTCATTTTATAAATTCTCTGATGCAGTTATTTGTTTTCTTTTTTTTTCTACACTCTGCAAACTAAAATTTATAACTCAAATTTATCACCTCATTTAAAATTTATCCTCTGGAGAGTTCTACTGGCCAGTCAGTGTGTTCATTCATTTTCAGAATTTGACTCCATAGCCCTAAGTGTCCCTCCCTTTCGTTGCTAGAAAATTTATAAAAAAAAACCCCAAAACAAACTAAATCTAGCCATTGATTGCCAAAGAAATATCAAGTGACATAAGAGAGTCCTCTCTGAACTGAGCAGGCTAGTACCCAGCTCTAAAGTTGGTTTGTAGGTTACCTCTATCATTTGTTTATTAGCCAGACAAATTTACAAAGTTATAACATTCTGGCACCATTTCTGAGGAACGAAAGTGAAATCTTACCTCGGAAAAGAACGACTTAAAGATTCAGATTTGATTCCTGAGGGTGAAAGTGAATCAAACACCTTATTGGATGAGACTATTTTTACCCTGGTGACTCCATTACCAAGAGACCAATAACACCAACTAATTTGAGATAAAAATCCTTGCTCCCAAGAGAATTCACACCAGGAGAAACCCAAACCCAGAAGTTGCAATCCCTTTGTCTGATCTTGAGAAAATTGTACACAAAAGAAAAGAAAGGAAAATAACCCCAGCTTTGTGTTTAGAATGATATCTATCATTTCCCAAATATGGAGGAACAAGCATTGAAGATCTTGAGTTTGATGTGAAATTTGAGAAAACTTTGTTCAGAACTAAATCTAAATCTTGTTTGAACGAGGTCATCTTTGACAAGAAGAAGTTCCGAGATTTGGTTTTAGTTGCCTCTACCAAATCTCTTGTGATCCACACTCAAAACCAAAAACCTCTTCAAGTCCTCACAATAGCCATGGTAGCTAGGTTTTCCCCTCTTGTACTCCCTGTTCAGTTACATGATTTTCCCCGAGGGTATAATATAAGGATCAAACTGTATGAAGTTGAAGGCAGTGTGTCAGCCCAGAAGCATCTAGACTGGTTCAATGATTTTATAGACTTAGAAGAAGTAGATTTTGAAGATGTAAAAATGAGTATGTTTGCACAAAGTCTTGCAGGAGAAGTTAGAAAGTGGTTCAAAGCTCTCTCAGCATCTAGCATCATAAATTTTGAAGCCTTTGAAACCAATTTTCTTGCAAAATGGGGCGACAAGAAAAACCCCCTTTGAAACCAATTTTCCTCAAAATGGAAGTTGGATTTGAAGATTTGAACATTGATGAAGAATATTTTGATGAAGAGGTGGATGCAGTTATTTTCACAAAGGATAGTTACTTCGAAAATTAGATTGTTGGTAGAGATATAATGCAACTGAAGAGTAACATCATTCCCAGTGGTTTGTTCCCATTGGAGAAACTCTTTGATAACAATGATGTGGCTAGGAGTCCAAAGATTACATTAAATGAAGGGGACGTTGAATATTGCAAAAATGGGACTCACGAAGATCCCAATATCATCAAGTTGTCCAAAACACTCAACCCAAAAGTTAACCAGAGATATATCAATTTAATGAAAGAATTCCCTGATGTTTTTTTCTAGAGCTATGAAGATATGAATATTTATTAACCCAAGGTAATTCAACATGTGACCTCAATTAAAGAATATCATAAACCTTTCAAACATAAATTAAGAATGATAAATCCTTTGTTTCTACCCCTGATTGAGAAAGAGATAAAGAAGTTGTTTGAAGCCAAGATCATAGTATCTTTAAGGTTTTCCAAATGGGCGGAAAATCTGGTGCCTATCAAAAAAAAGAGTGGGGATATCAGATTGTGTGTGGACTTCAGAAATGTGAACAGGGTGTCTCTCAAGGATAACTAACCACTACCAAATATGGATCACATTCTACAAAAAGTGGTAGGTTCTCAAAAAATGTCAATGTTGGATGGTTTCTCTGGATACAATCAGATCATGGTGCACCCTGATGATCAAGAAAAGACAACATTCACAACACCATGGGGTACATTCATGTCTGACAAGATTCCTTTTGGGCTCATGAATGTAGGGGAAACATTTCAAAGAGCCATGAACATAGATTTTACTGATGAAAAGGAAAAATTCATTGTTATCTACTTAGATGATATCACTATGTACTCAGTTTTTTATGAAGAACATCTTAACCATTTTAGAAGGGATTTTCAGAAGTGCAGAAAATTTGGCGTTTCATTGAACCCAAAGAATTCAAATTTTGGTATGGAAGAAGGGAATCTATTGGGACACATTATTTCAAAAGAGGGGATAAAGATATATCCCAACAGAGTTGAGGGGATCTTGAAAATTGGCACACCAAGAAGAAAAAAAGAAGTGCAATCTTTCCTGGGGAAAGTGAATTTTATGAGGAGATTCATCCCTAACCTAGATGAAATCATAAAGTATATCACTAACTTTCACAAGAAAGGAAATGAGATAAAGTGGACCAGAGCATCCAGGAAATCCTTTGAATAAATCAATGTGGCATTGACCAAAGCCCTAGTACTAGCCAATCCTAATTTTGAAAAAGACTTTGTATTGTTCTCTTTTTCCTCAGAGCACACCATTGCTGGTGTTTTACTATAGAAGGATGAGCAGAATTTTGACAAGCCCATAGCATACTATAGCAGGACATAGAGGGAGTCCTCATTGAAGTATGATATCATGGAAAATAAGGCATATGCATTGGTCAAGGCCCTGAAGGAGTTCATATTTTATATCTTGCATTCTCATACCACTGCTTTTGTGCCCAATAGTTCTGTGAAAGATATTTTAACCCAGCCTGACCCTGAGGGAAAAAGAGGAAAGTGGATAGCAGTTTTATTGGAATATGACCTTGATATCAAACCTACAAAGTTGATCAAAGGAAAGGGACTTGACAAGCTGATGGCATAGACAAATTGTGAACTACTAGGAATAAATTTAATTGTTGATTTATCAACAGATTCAGGAAAAAAAAGACTCCCCGAGATATCCCAAAGATTCCTTGACTCCCCATGGTATGCATATATCATTTATGTGTTGAGAAATTTGCAAGATCCTCTTGAAATGAGTAAAACTAAGGTCAGGTTCTTAAAGTTCAAAGAAACAAATTTCTGTATGGTAAATCAAGCTCTATATTGGAAGGATCGAGGGGGGATCTTGTTGAGTTGTTTGTTGGAGGAAGAAGCAGAAAAGACTATCAGAGAATTCCATAAGGGTGACTTTGGAGGACAGAATTATTGGAAAACCACTATGCACAAGATATTGAGGGCTAGGTTCTATTGACCTAGCATTTTTCCTGATGTCTACAAAGAGGTTTCAAGATTTCATGACTACCAATTTTTTATGGGAAGAGAAAATTGCAGCCTTTACCCTTGAAACCCATCTCTGTTAAAGCACCTTTTAGACAATGGGGCCTTGATTTCATAGAAGAAATTCATCCATGGTCCTCAGCCCGACACAAGTGGATTCTGAAAGCCACATATCACTTCACTAAGTGGATTGAGACTGTTCCCACCAAGCATGCCACAGATGTTGTTATCATCCAGTTTTTGGAAGACAATATTTTGTCCAGGCTTGGGTGTCCAATCAAAATCATTACAGACAATGAAATGACATTTAAGTCCAAAAAGAAGGACAAATTATACAATGACTACAACATAACTCTTGGCCACTCCACTTCTTATTACCCTCAAGGAAATGGGTTGGATGAGTCATCCAATAAGGGATTAACTAGAATTATCAAAAAGTTGTTGCACGATAACAAAACATCTTGGCACAAAAATCTCATCCATGCACTACGGGATGACATGATCACTCCAAAAATATCTATTTCCACCTCACCCTTCTATATTTGTTATGGCATAGAAGTAATTTTTCCTACTAAATTAGGGTTGTCAGTGATGAGGTTGTTACAGGAGCAGGATGATGAAACAAATCCCACTCGAAGAAGAAAAGATGAACTAATCAATGTCGAGAAAACCAGAGAAAGGGCCTTCAACAATGCTCAGTTGCACCAAGACAAGATCAAAAAATATTTTGACAAGCATACCAAAGAGGATGACTTCAAAGTGGGAGACTTGGTATTAAGATGGGATTCCAGAAATGAAGACAAGGGAAAGCATGGGAAATTTGACCATATATGGCTGGGACCTTTCAAAATCGTGGCATACCATGGTAATAATGCGTATTTGATACACGAAAGTAATGTATACATCATTGGAGGAGGACCTGTGAATGGAAGGTTCCTCAAACATTATATCATTTAAAGAAAACATCACCCTTTCCATTCATTGTACATAACCAGTTTATTTTTTCAGTTGAAGCAGTTGAAATTAGATCAGCAGAACTAAATCCCTAGGTGAAGGTCCTGAGTAATGCTGAGTAGATTTTGAGTTTTCCAAATAAATTT
>JASDQU010947639.1:27213-44082 GCA_032191745.1 Picea mariana
AGTTAGCAGAATATGCCTTCACATATAGTGGAACTGCCAATGGTTATTGGTGTGGACGTATGGTGTAGCATATAATCAAGGGGTGGGTCGAGGGCTTAGCCCTTTCCGTCTGCCCATATAAAACATTATCAAACTTAAATAAAATTCATTTCATATTATAAAAAAGAACCATATAGTGACTTGTTGGCTAGCACGAAGGTTGTAATTCCTTTGGGCTAGGAGGTTAGGAGTTCAACTCCCCTCAAATCCAATATTTTTTAATGAATTGTACTGTAATAGGCCAATGGGGGGTTGCCACACGGCAACCTCTCATTGGCGATCCTCTGCCACATGTCAACAAGTGTCTAGAACACTTAATCTTCCACGTGGACCTATAAGAACCTGCCACATATACCTATAAAATCAAGCCACATCTCCCTATACAGACATTCCACATCTCCCTATATGGACATGACATGTGGAACCCTTGCAGTGGTGACACATGTCACCTTGGCCTTTGACTTTTTGACCAAGTTTGAACTGAAATTCGACCGCTTATATATTTTGCATACAATCTTTGTTTGACGAGCCATTTTCACCATTATAAATATTGCGACGCCCTCTTTGTGACAATGCCATTTTCACTGAGTTTTGGGAACTTTTAATTTTTTCCCTTTATCTGTATGCTAAAGACATTATGAGCATATTGAGTTGCCTCTGTGAGTTTTGAGTTGTTCTTAGCCTTCTCTGGATCCTTTTTGGATCATGCCTTCCCACTAAGAGCTTTTTGGACCACCAAAAGCTTTCTTTAATCAACTGGTACATGAGGGGAGAATCGCCTCACTTTGTCCTTCTCAATCCACTTTTCCTTGCTTGGATGTGTTCCCTTTAAGCCTACTCGAAGATAATCAACATCACCCCTACGTGAAGTCCTTGTCCTTCTGTCTAGGATGATATCTTCATCAACTAAAGGTATTGAAGCTTCCTCATCTTGATCCATGATCATGGGAGGCTCAAAATGTTTCAAGTTCTCTACATTCACAACAAAGTAAATATGCATATAAGGTGGAAGATCCAGATGATAAGCATTAGTTCCTCTTTTCTCCAAGATAGTGAAGGATCCATATCGGATGGGCTTGATTTTCTTTCCTTCATGCTTCAATTGTTCCTTGCTTATGTGAAGCCATACCCAGTCTCCAACCTGGATACGATTATAAACCTTATGCTTGTCATGTTGAGCTTTATATTGTGCTTGACTCTTTTGAAACTATTCCCTGACTGCCTAGTGTATTTGCTGGATCCTCTAGAAAAAATTGCAAGATTTTTCCTCTGTTCATTCTTCATTCACACTGACATCTCTCCCATACAGCAAGTCCAAAGGAATCTTTGGTAGGTACCCAAAACATGTCTCAAAAGGTGAACTCTGAGTGGATGAATGTAAAGATCGGTTATAAGCATGCTGTAAATAGGGTATCTATTCATCCCATAACATAGGATGCTTTCTTCAGTAGCCTTGAAGAAAAAGTACCATTGTTATGTTTACCAACTCTATCTGTCCGTCGATCTACGGATGAAAAACAATGGTCCTCTTCAATTTCGTGTCCATCATTCTCCACAAGCTAGTCCAAAAATCCCTAAGGAATTGAGTATCTCGATTTGAGACAATGGACATGGGTAACCCAAAGTGAACTCAAACATACTAAAAGAAGATATTAGAATTCTTCTCAGTAGTGATCTTCTTTTTACATGGCATCAAGATACACATCTTGCTAAACCTATCCACTACGACATACAAATAGTCATGACCCCCTTTGGTCATTGGTAAACCCCTTACAAAATCCATGGAAATTATTTCCCATGGATGGGATGGAACAGGGAGTGGTGAGTATAGCCCCAATTTTCTATTAGTGGGATTACAAGTAGAACACATCACACACTCCTTTACATATTTAGTTACAATTGCTTTCATTTGAGGACAATAACAAAACCTCTGCAAATGATCCATAGTTTTTCCTACCTCAAAATTCTCAAACACAAGATAAGTCTGAGCTTCTCATATTACATGGACCCGTTCACTTGTATGAATACATAGTTTCCCAAGATGATAGAGTAATTTTCCTTGCAAAAAATAGTTCTCTACCTGTGCACCATGGGTTAGCTTCTCATATACTTCTTTAAAATATTCATCGATGGCATATTTTTCTACATAGATATCATGAGATAAAGAAGTATTCTTCAAAATAATAGAAGCAACAATATGGGGTCTAGAAAGAATATCGACTACCTTGTTACTTGTACCCTTCTTGTACTTGATTACCAAATGAAATTGTTGTAGAAAACCCATCCATCTGTAGTGTCGATATTGTTGCAGTTTGGTCTATGCTTGGAGATACTGTAAGGCATGGTGATCTGTATGTATAATTGTTTCCTTCCCTAACAAGTAGTGATTACATTTGGTTATGCTTTGAACTAATGCATACAACTCTTTATCACATGTAGGATAGTTAACAACAACTTGGTTAAATGTTTTAGAGTGGTAACAAATAGGCTTATGATATTGCACCAATACTGCACCCATGGAATATCTGCTAGCATATATCTCGATCTCAAATAGTATTAGCATGGAAGTGCTAATACTGATGCGGTACCGATCTTCTCCTTCAAAGTGTCGAAATATTTTTGTTGCTTTCCTTCCCATTGAAAAGTGGTCTTCACACTGGTTAAGGCATAAAAAGGAGATGCTATAAAGAATTAGTTGGGAATGAATCTCCTCCAATATTGGACTACACCCAAGAAGATCTGGATCTCGGTTACACTTTTTGGCTCAGGCCAATTCACAATTACATCAATTTTGGAAGGATCAATCTTCAATTGTCCTCATCCTACAATATGACCTAAGTATACAAGTGCGGTCTTGCCAAATTCACATTTAGACATTTTCACATACAACTTTTCCCTTTGCAAAGTATCCAATATTTTTTTACATGCTTCACATGTGCATCCCAAGTCCTGCTAAAAACAATAATGTCATCTAAATATACAATCACAAAGTCATCTAGGAAATGCCTGAATACATCATTCATCACACTCATGAAAGTTGTCTGAGCATTACAAAGCCTAAACGACATAACTAACCACTCAGACAATCCGTGTTTGGCTTTAAAGGCAATCTTCCATGCATCTTGTGTTGCAATCCTGATTTGATGATATCCACTGCACAAATCCAACTTAGTGAAATAAACAACATTCTTCAACTAATCAAGTAAAAAATCTACAGGAGGAAGAGGGTATCGATTTTTCACTGTGATTTTATTTAGAGCCTGGTAATCGACACACATTTTCCATGTGCCATATTTATTTTTCACCATCACGATCAGAGAACCACAAGGAGATGAATTGGGCTTGATGACCCCTTGATCCAATAATCCCTGTACCTACTTCTTGATCTCTGTCATCTCCACAACTGACATCCTGTACATGCCCACATTAGGAAGAGGAGAATCCTGTTGAAGATGTATCTCATGCTGGATTTCCCTCTTAAGAGGTAGTCCATCTAGCTCCTCAAAAATATCATCATACTTAGAAACAATATCAATTAATTCTTTTTTATGAGATGGATCACACCTTGGAAATCTTTGGATGTCCCGACATCTTTTTCTTTGATGACTATGAGTAGATATCTCTCATTAGTTGTTATAAGTCTTTTCATTTTCCCTGCACTAACAAGTGTTATATTTACCCTCATGTTGTGAGCTCTAACAATATATTCCACTCCCCCTTTAGTAAGGTGGTATTTGTTCTCATGATGAAAGAAGACTGCTCTTCTATCATAAAGATACAAACTTCCCAACACTATGCCACATATATAAAGTGGTACAACATACAAATCCACTTCATCAATCAACTTTGAAGCAATAGAAAATCTGATCCTACATTGTTTGGTGACATTAAATTTTACTTTATCACATACCCAACCAAGAGGATAAGGCTTTGGATTTGGTTTCATTACAAGACCGATATTCTTGACAAGTGTTTCAGATATTAAGTTTACTTTGGAACCCGAATCAAATAATGTATCTATCTTAGTATGTTTAGATATAAATCGTATATGAAATAACTCATTCCTCTTTCATTCATCAATACGAGATTCATCATTAGAAATTGAACTAGCATGAAGAGAATATTTACCTTATACTCCAACCACTGTGATCTTTCCTTCATCTCTTGATTCAGAACCAAGATCTTGCTACACTGTAGCAACGATCTTCATCTTCCCCTTTCCATCTAATTGTTTATGTTTTTTTTCTGGATGTAGTTTCCAATAGTGTTCTTCATTGTGACCGCTCTTCATGCAATGAGTGCAAGATGGTTTTCCTCATTCTCTCATTACTATAGTGATCTTGTTGTCCATCCTTTTGAACTTTTTGAAAGTCTTTTGTGGGAAATTGAAAGGTTTCTTCGTGGGATATTCTTGAACATGTTTCCCCCTGTTCTCAAGGTGAGTGGCTTGCACACAAACTTTGTCAAGACTAGTGGGGTTAAACAAGAGAAAAGTATGATGAATATAACTGTGAAGTGCACCAATATACTTTATTAAAGTCTCATAATAATTCAAAGGAATGTTTAATGAAAGAGATTTCTTCCTAAATTCTTCTGTGAAACTTTGTACAGTCTGACCTTTACTCTGCCTCAAAGTTTTCCATTCCATCATCGCCTTATGTAAATATCCTAATGGATAGAACTGCTTCCTTATCTCTGTTTTAAATTCTGACCATGAGGAAATAATATTACCACACTTACTTATGTCCTGTAGCTTGCTCTTGTACCATACGAGAGGGATGCCTTCCAACCAAAGAGAGGCCAATTTCACTTTAACTTCCTCTTCGTCAATATGCTGAGCACGACAATATACCTCAACCTGTCGGATCCAATTATCTATCTTTTCAAGATTAGCATCTCCATTAAACATAGGTAAAGAAAACTTTACATCAATATTTAATGATGGTTTCTTAAAAGAGGCTTTATGGCTAGAATGCTGAGAGTGATGAGAATGCTTAGAGGAAGAAGATCTAGAACTTGAATGTGAAGATGGAGGCTTAGGAGGATCTCCTCTAGCGCCTTGGTTTATCGAAGCATCATCCTCATATGATGCTTCCTTTTTCTTCCCTTTCTTCTTCATACTCTTCTTGTAATCTCCATACATTTTCTCGACCATGTCTGACATGCAATAGAAGACCATGTGAAAGTTTTTCTCCTGTTCATCACACTCATCCTCTTTTTCCATCTTATTCCTTCAGGATTGAAAGTATTACAAGTTCCTTTACCATGCTTATGCTTGGCCCTAGTAAGCATTCATACTCAACAATTCAAGTCAAATATGACTTCTCTGATACCTACATTATCAGTGATCTTTTCATCACGTGACTTATTAAAGAATTGTGTTGAATGAGCATAAACTAAAGTACACCATAAAGAAGGAAAAGCTCAAAAGGAAAGAGACATAAGCATGCAATATGAACACAAAAACTTGATAACGGAGTTCATCCATGGTGGACTGCATCTTCGGGTCCTGCTCTCAAATGGGTAGGCCTTTTTATTAACTCCACAAAAGAATTGGGAAAAATACATAAGTATACCTCATTCTGGAGTTAAGCTACAAAATATTTGCTCAGATCAGAAAATAAACATCACCACTATGATCGTGGCATCAAATTACCTAAAAATGACTGTCTCCACACCTCAATCTGAGTCTGACACTTTCAGGCCCAAGAGACACCCCTGCCTTGGTTTTCGTGCCCTTCCTCTCCAATAAATGACTGGGAAAAATCTTGAAATGCATGCCATGTCTTGAAATCTGTGCCAAAATCTATACGGGCGTGCTCTCGATTTCCCTCTATCTCATACACTGGCAGAACCCCCTTTAAATACAAAATTTGGGTGGTTATGTAATAGGCCAATGGGGGGTTGCCACATGGAAACCTCTCATTCACGGTCCTCTGCCACATGTCAACTAGAGATTGGAACACTTAATATTCCACGTGGACCTGTAAGAACCTTCCACGTATACCTATAACATCATGCCACATCTCCTTGTACGGACATGCCACATCTCCCTATATGGATGTGCCATGTGTCACCCTTGTAGTGGTGACATGTGTTACCTTGAACTTTGACTTTTTGACCAAGTTTGACTTGAACTTTGACCGCTTATATTTTTTTCATATGAGATCTGTTTGACAAGTCGTTTGTGTCGTTAGAAAGCTTGCGATGCGCTCTTCATGACAATTCCATTTTCACTAAGTTTTGGGAACTCTTAATTTTTTCCCTTTCTCTATCTACATAAGCCATTCTAAGCATCCTGAGTTGCCTCTGTGAGTTTTGAGTTGTTCTTAGCCTTATGTTGATCCTTTTTGGATAAAGGATACATTGAAGTAGGAAACATAAAAAAAAATCTATTGAGTTAGGGAATAGTGCTTATTGATAATTGTGTTTGTGTAATTGAAATGATTAATGAGGATGCCCAGAAAAATGTTTAGTGGATGTAAGCACATGGATTAAGCTTGTTGATATTACTCACACATGGGTAATGGAGTTGTATATATCCATACCAAGTATTATCAGGAGAGGTGGAACAATGCCCATGTTTCCATCTACTAGAACTCCTATAGTGGCTAGAGTTGAAAAGTGTGAGAATTTTTTGTTCAATGGTTGTATGTTGTCATGAGGGTATGTTGCAGACTTGGTCACCCATGAGGACAAACTGAGGAGCACATAATAACGTGAAAAAATTATTCCACAATATCCATTAGTCTCTCAATAGCAACAACAAGATTTGACTGTATCTCAACTATTGCACACTTTTCCCATTGCTTCATAGTGAATACTTGAAGGGCATGGTGCATGGCACCCTTGGAGTACATAAGTATTATTATGGAATTATAAATTTATATATAATAGTATAAGTGAAAAATAACCTAAGGGTAGGGTACAAAAACAAAAGTATTCTTAGAAATTATCAATGAGGAAAAACATTAAATAAAACATGCATATATTTGTACTCATTCTTATCTTGAGGAAGTCATAAAAGTTCTTGTTCTTTAACACGTGATTACGTGAATCTATTGAAGCAACATCTCCTCAAAGAATAAGTTTGGTTTGGTATAAGTAGTCTTGTTTTACCAAGTAATTACATAAGAGTTTTGGTGGGATATGGTGCATTAACACTGGTAAAATATTTGTAATTTATTCGTGGGGAAACTTCACACTTATCTTCCGGTTACTGTTAACACTACTTTCTTCTAGTATGAAAATTTGTACCGCATACCAGTAATTGCTATGCATGATCACAAAAATTAAATAAGCTCCAATCCGCAAACCTATGTTTTCCTCCTGCATAGTTAACAAGTAACTGTCATCTTTGTGATTTTTTTTACCAATCGTTACATTTAATCCTGAATCTACCACAAAATCAAAATCTCATATATGTTGATCCAAAATTAGTTTTATCATTGAAATCTTAACTTGTGTTTTCATCTCTTTGTACTAAATTATAAGTAAAATCATTTAGTGGTGACCTCATGATCTATATTGATATTTTTCCTTCTATTAGTGTCTTATGACATTCACCATTGGTTCTCTTATTGCAGTTGATATGGTGGTGATTACGCTACAAAATTTCAAGCCCCATTAAATGTTCTACCTCCTAATTATGTTTATCAATCGTCATTGCATGGAATCAATTCAAAATTATGTTAAATTACCAATAAAATCATTTAGTGGTGACCTCATGATCTATGTTGAGATTTTTCCTTCTATTAGTGTCTTGTGATATTCACCATTGGATCTTTGATTGAATTCGTTGAATTATGTTTATCAATCGTCGTTGTATAGAATCAATTCAACATTATGTTTTTTTCTTTCAAATTTGACCAATGGTTCTTCCATCATATAATGCTTAGCTTAATACAATGGCCATAATATGTCAACAATCCTAATTTTGGTTTTGTATAGTTTCCATTCAATTATTTCTTAAATAAAACATGCACATCTTTGTACTCATTTTTATCTTCATGCAGTTATAAATAGAGTTAGTTAAGTTCTTAACAAGTGTTTATGTGAATCGACTGAAACCATATCTTATAAAAGAATATTTTTTGTTTTATATAATTAGTTAGATAAAACCGGCCATTACATCAAAGTTCTGATGAGATATGATGCATTAACATAAAATATTTGTAATTGATTCATATGGAAACTTCACGCTTACCTTTTATCTATTGTTAACAAAAATTTCTGCTAGTATGAATATCTAAACCACACATTCATAATTTCCATGCATCATCAAAGAAATTAAATCAGATCCAATTTGCTAAACTAGGGTTTCCTCATGTGCATAGTTAACTATTATCTGTGTGATCATTTTTTTAAATCAATCATTACCTATGATCCTGAATCGACCATTAAATATCATATCCACTCAACCAATGTTAGTTTTGGCATTGAAATATTAACCTATGTTTTCATCTTTTTGTACTAAATTGTAGGCAACATCATTTAGTGGTGACCTCATGATCTATATTGAGATTTTGTATGTGAGTGTCTTGTTATTTTCACCATTGGATCTCTTATTGAAGTTGATATGATTGTGATTACACTAAAATTTCGATCAATAATAAGTGTTGTACCTATGTGATTAAGGGAGTTTTCCCTGTGATCTTGGGTTGGGATCACAATAGAGTAATATTAAGTGAAAGAGATAACAATATCCCCTCAATGACAAACACACAAAACTAAAGAAAATAACTACTTAAATTAGGAGAAAGTTGGGATAGAAAGGAGAAAAAAAAGTGCACCTTATTCTCTCGTTTGATGTCGATCTCCGTTCCAATTAGTCAAAGAGCTCATGATATTATAGTGGAATAAGCCTGGAATATAGTGTAACATACTCCCGTTCGTCACAACATCAACTTCTCATAACAAGTGCAATATATATATTTTTTTGTGTGTGCAGGTGTACAAGGGTAATAAAGACATTATACTCTTCATCGTAACATGACGACGAACATGATGCATGCAACTATGAAAACAACATAATGACCTAAGATGCACATCAAGCATCTGGAAGCAATGATCGACAATCAACCGATGAAAAATAAGACTGACTACCCGCCTGTCCTACCCTGCAGTGGTTAAGACCTCCAGGACACATAAGCAAYGCTCAAGCCTAGGTTCCCATYGATTTTGAACATTTAAGGTCTCAGGGCTGGCGACTGTTCTGAGGAACCAGGAGGTGTCTACAATTCCCCCCTMCGAGACAATCTACCACACTGACTGATCTAACAACAACATCGACGATCAACTAAAATTCATTCCATCAACTCTAAATCAATTAACCATGGGYGAGAGTATTCATTATTGTTAACAATCATACATAAACTTTAATTAACCRCGTATTAACAATCTAGTTCTAAATCAATCCATCATCATCAATATTTATTAGTGCATTAGAACACATTTAAATCAATCATTCTATCTATGAGGCGCAAGAAATCAGATTTACAACCAATTTCGCAAGTTTAAATACCCTGTCCATAATCACGATCCAATTCACTAATATAATATTATCCATATTATATAGGTCATTACTAACACTAAGTACTAGTCTAATTTAATCCATATTAGATAAGTACAACACAATGTGCAAATCTACCTTGAAATAAAGCAACACCCAAGGGTTTATCTTATCACTAACTGAAGTTGAGTACTAGAGTTCTATGAGTGCCTTGTTGTAGATGACTCTTGAAACCTTGTGAAGTAGTAATAGTTGTTGACATGCATTGACAACTGAAAGGTACATCCAATTATAGGATAGGGCATGGTTCAATGCACATAGAATGTATCATAATGTGAAAGTTGAGTATATATTGTTCTTGAGAAATTTGTCATTGGCAATAAGATACTAATATTTATAACCAATAAAAATTGAAATAAACAAATTATTTACATAATCTAAATAAAAATAAAACAAACTATATATATAATTGAAATTTGGGTTAGTATGGAAATATTTGAAATTCAAGACAACTAATATAAGGTCAATGCTAAACTCAATGTTATAGTATTCCTACACTACTAATAACAATATTAGTATTGAACTCTAGTAACTATGCAACTTATAATTCAGGTATAATTCTATAACAAATTAACAATTGTTCAACTATAAATTTTTAATCAATGATATTCACACATTGGAAACAAATAACATTAACTTAAAAGTAAACCTGAACATACCCACTATGTTAAAATTAAACATAACAGATTTAACAATACAAAAATTTAAACCATTCATATATAAAAACATATCCAATGGAACATCATTCCATTTACCCAGATAGACATAACCATAATTCATGAACCATAATTGTGATTTATCATAAAAGATTTTAAAAACTGGTGGCCATGACATCAAGCTATTGAGCGGACCTTCCTTCAGACAAAAGAAAAACAGGTTGTACATCAAGGCGGTAGTTAAGGGTAATTGAATTGTTTTAATAAGTTTTCAAGTTCAGGTCCAAAATAAGCTACCCATCGTGCGCCCACTCACTGGCCCTCAATGCCATGTATTAAAGACGAGTAGCGAGT
Organism: Picea mariana; assembly: GCA_032191745.1. Taxonomy (NCBI): domain Eukaryota; kingdom Viridiplantae; phylum Streptophyta; class Pinopsida; order Pinales; family Pinaceae; genus Picea; species Picea mariana. The sequence continues at coordinate 37,834 of JASDQU010947639.1, forward strand.
GTTATAAGAGAGACTCATATTTTTCTAGTCTCTCAGCCTATGTATTCCAGATCATAAAGCCAACAAGATTTGATGTCAGGAAGGGTGAGGAAGGGAATGAGTGGGAAACGAACAACATCCAAAAAAAAAGAGTTTTTAGAGTAAGACACGAATGTATCAGCTAGAAAATAAATGCATGGTTTGTTGCGCCATGCTCAACAAAAGGAGCATAAATTGATGTCGGTCAATAGTGACCGAATCGCTATACCTGACAGTCATTGCTCCCTAGATTCACTCAAGAAGCCGCACATGTTAATCGCTCAAGGGTGTAGATGCACAAGTGAAAGGTATTCACTCAGGGCTGGGGATGCACAGGTGTCAGAATTCCATCAAAAAGGAAACACCTAGGTAAAAACGCCCAAGGAATTCGCTCAGAAAAACAATCTCACTCAAAAAAATAGACTAAAACTATACCCAATAATAAATTGCAATGAAAATTCCCTGGTGAATTCACCCAAGAATTCGCTCAGGTAAGAAAAATAATCTCGCTCAGGAAAAAGAATCTCAACTATACCCAATAATAAATGGTAATGAAAATGCCCGGGTAGGATAATCGCTACCTCAAAAAAATTACAGTGGAGCAATGTGGTAGTGTAGAAGAAAATATAAAATGTTAAAATCAGAATTTGTAAAATTGCCCTTGCACCTTCGGTGAAATAATGCAAGGTATATTGCCACAAAAATAAAATTGCAGAGGACAAGAAATTCGCTGATCATCAAGATTGCGAGCATAGAGATAATTTATCTCTCCATGCATAAAAACGCAGACAAATATAAAAACGTAAAGCACAATAAGAGAACGCATAGAACTAAGGAAGGTCATTGAAATCATAAATCATAAATCCAAATCATAAATCTTGCAATCATTCTATCATTCAAACGAAGAAGCGTACCTTGCCTGTTCGCCTGCTCCAAGTGTCATCTGTGCGCTCCGTGCAACTCCCGCTCGCTGATCATCGAGACTTCATCGGTACCTCCCAGCCAATGCTAGGGGTACTTTTCTTCCCCCTTAGCCCCCCGAGCCACAAAGGGGCCACACACACTATCAATAGGTTACGTTTATCTCCTAGCTTGCCTCTCAAGGCTGAGCTACCACTCCTCTCTGAGCTGGGTAACCCAACTCCCACAAGTAAATCAGTCAAGTCGACAATTCCGCAGTGTAACGTTACACTAATAGAAGATGCCCTTCCTTCTTCTCCATCCTTCATTATATAGAATTTCAAACTTCCTCTCCTTCCTAAAATCTCATTTAATTAAAGTTTTAAAATAAATTCCTAAAACTTTCCTCCCGTACAAGTGTCACCCATCCCCTACATTCCTCTATTATTTAATTTCTTTAATTAATTAATTACCTCAATTCCCTCGCCCACCTAGAGTTACTCCTAGAATCACTCCTAGGTGTCCCCAAAATCCCTTACAGGTTTTAAAGGATTTCCCTATTAATAAGTTGCTAATTCAGTTTAGAATTAGAAGGTTCTTTAATGGTAGATTCTTTACTAAGTTGGCTTTCCTCTTTTTACCTTAAGTTCCCCTCTTTCCCTTTTTATGTTACCTCCTTTCCCTAGTTTCCTAAATTTTATATTTTCCCTCTTTCCCCTTTTTATTAGAACTAAAAACGGCGGTTGTGGAATTTAACCACTCTTTCCTTTTATTATTAATTTAGTATCTTTTTAAATTATCATAAGTTAAAATAATTGATTACCTCTTTACATTTTATATCCATAGACTTTATTTAATTTCTTATTCCCTTCATGTTACAAAATTTTTATGAGGACCATAATTATTACTTAAGTGGTTTTCATTTTAAATTTTATTATTTTATTTTATTTTATCTATTGATTTATATATATATATATATATATATATATTTAAAGGTAGAGAAAATTTTACCCCTAGCGAAATTTTAGACTTAGAACATAGATTTTGTATTGGGCGACATTTAGTTAGGGAAATTGTTTTAAAATTTCTTAACCTGTTATTTGTCTTAGGGCCATCTAGGTTCATCCCTCTATCATCACCAATGCAACGTGCCCTTCTAGACGCACTAGGTGCTCCAAGGGTGCCACTTGCCTCATTTGTTCCCTTGTGCGATGTGCCCTTCAGGACGCACTWTGTGCTCCAAGGGTGCCACTCGCCACTCTCCATTTTTTTGTGCGATGTGCCCTTCAGGATGCACCACGTGCTCCAAGGGTGCCACTTGCTTCTTGACTGATTTGGTAGACATCAATAACCCCTGGAGTCAACACTCCGCCAGGTGAACTTGTGGGAGACTAAGGGCTTCTAAGGAATAATTCCCCCGCCTTATTGCGCACCCCTTTGAATCATCGTGAGCCACTGTCACAGTCTGCCCTCACGGCATCGTGGGTCCTCTCGAACCAGGTAATCGTTAACCTACGGTTCAAGCCACAGTGGGAGTGCTAGTAGGCTGTGGCAGGGCTGCTGTCCACACCTCTCCCTCAACATCTATGGTAGTCGTGTGTGAACCCTTTACTCCATATGTGAGTCTGGTCAGCAAGCTATCGTCAGCCTGCATCATCAAGAAATCATGTTAGAACGAATCCATATCATATCATCCAGTCAGATGCACTAAAATCATAGTAAAATAATCAAACCCCAATGGCACACTCCTTGACTTGATCGGAGTCCAAGGGGTTCCATCGATGCCTCTGCATCCTTGAGGTCCAAAACCCTACACACTCATTAAAACTGAGTCAATAGCACCTGTCTATGTCAATGTTGTAAAACAACATGCCATCAACCCAACGCCTCATAATCAAAATCAAGAGTTTTAATAGCATAATAATCCAGATCACTTGCGAGCAAGTGTCCTCAAAGAATAATTTTTCGCAGTGCGCTAGAGCGGGATGTTACATACACCCCCTCTTGGTCTAAACTTTGTCCCGAAGTTTCATAGTATAATGCCGAAATCAAGTAGATGACAGTATCATATGTCTATCTATCAAACAAAAATGGAAATTGTTGGCGCATATCATATGCATCCTCCCAGGTCGCTGAGTGCGGACTATAACTGTCCCACTGGACCTTGACCTGATCTACCGTTCGACGTCGTAGCTATCGACGTGATGATCCAAGATGCGGACTGGCTCAGCCATGAGCACCCCCTCGTCTGATACCTGCAAGGTACTCATGTCAATAACATGTGTTTGATCACTAATATAATGTCTCAAAACAGATACATGACAAACATCGTGCATACGCCTCAAAGAATCAGGCAAGGCTAGTCGATAGGCCATGGGCCCCTTTCTCTCTACAATCTCGAAGGGTCCCATGAACCTAGGAGAAAGTTTATCTCCATTAACAAACTTGATAGAACTCTTATGTGGTTTAACCCACAAGAAGACTGGATTGCCGACCTCGTAACTACGGTCGACACGGCGTGCATCGGCATAACTCTTTTGTCGATCCTACGCTTCTTTAATCCTTTGTCTTATTGTTTGCATTTTCTCTTCAATTTCTTAGATCGCTTCTAGTCCCACGAATACCCTATCCTCAAGCCGATCCCAACTCAAAGGCATTCGACACGGTCGCCCATAAAGAAACTCAAAAGGTGCCATCTTAATGGTGCTATGGTAACTATTGTTGTAAGCGAACTCCACTAGTGGCAAGAATTCTTCCCAACACTTTTGTCGGTCCATCACGTACATGTGCAACATGTCCTCCAAGTTTTGGTTTGTTCGTTCGGTCTGTCCGTCAGTCTATGGGTTATATGCAGTACTAAAGTTAAGTTGGGTTCCCAAGGCCTCTTGGAAACTCATCCAAAATCGTTCGGTAAACACCGATCCTCGATCGGATATAATCCTCTTAGGCACACCATGCAGCCTCACAATATCACTGATGAAAACTCTAGCTATGTAAGGTGCTTGATACGTCATACGCATAGGAATAAAGTGAGCACTCTTCATCAGAGTGTCTACTACTATGAAAATCAAGTCATGTCTCCTTGCCGTCAGTGGAAATCCAACAAGAAAATCCATCGAAATAACCTCCCATTTCGATTCCGGAATGGCATGTGGTTGTAATAATCCTGCTGGGTGTCTCTGTTCAGCCTTTACCTGCTGACATTCTAGACATCTGGCCACATAGTTGACTATGTAGGCCTTCATTCTCTTCCAGAAGAATAAGGGTTTAAGGTCTTCCCTCATCTTCGTGACTCTCGGGTGAGCCATGTAAACTGCTCTATGAGCCTCACTCAGTATCAACATCCTCAACTCATCGTTCGACGGTACGTAGATCCAATTTTTAAACCTAAAAAAACCATCGCTATCAAATGAAAAAACTGCAAATCGTGGTACCATCATTGTGTTTTGTCTGATAAAACCCTCGACCTCTTTGTACCAGTCATCATCACGCTGTAAAGCTATAATATTTTCACGTAGATTCATTTGAAGAGGCAACACTGAAAAGATGTGTGGTCTCTGACTCAATGCATTTTCCACTCGGTTCATTGTTCCTTTTATGTAAGTAATATCTGGGACCTTTTATGTTCATTATTCATTGTTCCAAGAAGTCCAGGTCCATGTCTAGGACCTTTAGTATAGGGGTTGTTGTCAACAACACGTTAAGACTTCAAAATGCTTCCACGTATTTCTCGGTCCAAACAAACTTCTTATTTTTCTTCTACAATTTTATGATCGGATTTGCTATCTTTGAGAATCCCTCGACGAACCTTCGATAGTATCCTGCTAAACCCATGAAGCTACGCACTTTCGGGACATTCGTAGGCACAGGCCATTCCATAATAGCCTCAACCTTGGCTGGATCCACGACGATGCCTTCGCCAGAGATGCATGCCCTAAGTAGTGAATCTTCGATTGGTAAAAAGAGCATTTGGACAACTTCCAATACAATTTGTGCTCTTGCAGACACTGTAGTACCAAGAAAAAGTGCTCATCATGCTCCTCCATCATTCGAGAGTAGATCAAAATATTGTCAATGAACACTTGGACGAACTTGTCCAAGTACTCGCGGAACACCCTTCATCAAACTCATAAATACCCCTGGGGCATTTGTCAGTCCAAACGGTAAAACAATGAACTTTTAATGCCCAAACCTCGTCTTAAGGGTGGTCTTAGGGATGTCATCCTCCTTGATCCACAACTGGTGATACCCTGATCCCAAATCGATCTTGGAGAACACCATCACACCCTTCATTTGATTGAACAGATCATCAATTCTCGGCAATGGATATTGATTCTTGATCGTGGCCTTGTTCAGTTGACGGTAGTCAATACAAATCCTCCATGATTCATCCTTCTTTCATATGAAAATAACAGGTGCACCCCACGGTGACACACTAGGACGTATCATTCCTAGGTCCAACAACTCCTTCAGTTGCATTTTCAACTCTTGTAACTCCGGGGTCGACATCCGATAAGGCGTTCTTGCTATCGGTTCAGTCCCTAGTTTTAGGTCTATGGTAAACTCCAATTCCCTCTCTAGTGGCATCCCAGGTAACTCCTTCAGAAACACGTTCGCAAACTCTCTCACCACCGAAAGGTGTTTTAGACCTTCCACTACTCCCTTCTCGCTTAATGCAAGGATCACATAAATCTTTCACCCCTTGCGCATGCTCTTCTGAAGTTGCAAGGAAGAGATAAACCTTAGGGAAACTCCCTGGTTCCATCCTACAATCACACGTCTCTGTCCCTCGTCGTCGACCAAGCTCAACCATTTTGTCTTACAGTTGAGTATCACCTCATGCGATTCCAACCAATCCATACCAATGACGACATCATAAGATGATAAGATCGTGAGGTACAAGTTGGCCCTAGTGACAAACTCTCCCAGGTTAAGGACACAACTCGTAACCCTTCCTCCAACCTTTTGTTTGGCTACCGAAGCCATCTCTACGAAGATAAACTCATCCTATTCGAATTCCATTACCTTAATCCTTTTCAGCGCTCCACCAGAAATGAAACTCTTGGTAGCACCGAGATCTATCAAAATACTAAGACTTTGGTTAGTGATGGTACCTATCATCTCAAGCACAGTCGATTGGTGCTCTTCTTGGTGGTTATTCACCGCTGCATGAATCTGATGGGCCTTTCCCATATCTCTCACAGTAGTGGGTCCGACTGATCTGGTGGCTCTGGTCCTCACCACAGGGCAGTCGTGCTGGTAGTGTGGCTCCCGACACGTCCAACATTCCTTCTTCGGCCCTGTAGTCTTGGTACTCGAAGTAGAAGATGA
>JASDQU010947640.1:10638-26071 GCA_032191745.1 Picea mariana
TTTAAACACATTAGAATTGGTTGAAGTAGTTGAACCAACTCATTAGTTAAGTTAATTAAAAGACTCAACTAAATTTAGTTAGGGAGAAGAGTAATAATCATAATAAGGGTTATAAATAAATAATAACTAGTAGGTGGGACCCCTTGTGACTCCCATTATCTTATTATAATCATAAAATAATTATTAGTTAAGCAAATCACACCTCCTTGTGACTCCCATCCGCATATTCACATTTGTTAATTTAGCTCAAGATATTTTGAATTATTTAAAAAAAAAACATTACTCATATATGCACAATAAAACATATTGTCCAAACATGGCTGAAGTCAACTGCCACCAATAATAGATAAAATAAAACTCAAAAGCCATATTTTCTAGTTGTGAGGCCATCTTTCCTTTGTTGATGTGATCATATTTTAGTCCTTCTCTTTGACAGATGCGTAATAGGCCTCTGTTTTTAGCCTTTTGTTTGAATAGATCATCCTTGCATGCATTATTGATTAGCAAATGATCTTTTAATTAACCATACATGACAACTCTTTTAAAATATGAAATGGATTTTGGCTTAGCAATATATCAGACTCATGCAATCCAATCCATACAAACTGTTTATCAATTAGCAGGGGGTGAAAAAGGGTTCTGGGATATGTGAGGGGTTTGTATTGAGCGAAACATGATATAATGAGGGGGAAAAGAACATGGTTACTACTCAATGATAACAATAATCAACTATGAAGAAAACGAATAAAACATCGTTGTAATCCAAACAAGACATTGCCACTTTCAACTATTTTAACACCAAAATTCTCTTGATTATAATCAATCTTAGAACATGGAGTGAAAAAATGAATATGGGAAGGCGAAGGGATTTGTAACTAGTGGAAAATGAAATAATGGAAGGGAAAAAGAGTGATTACTGTTCATAAAATAATTAAGTGATCCATAAAACATTTTGTGAAAGGAGATATACTAACCAATGATCATTGTGACCAAACAATAATTATTGTGTATTTAATTAGTTCACTATTCATAATCAAATGTCTAACACAGTACCCTCACAAGACAATATGTAGTCCACACAATCTGTAAAGGAGTTCTTTTCCTTTCATTTATATACTTTGAATCTTATAACAATTTTCAAACAGTAACCATTCCCACTCTTTTAACCATCAAAGTCAGCCACTGCCCATACATTACTTCAATCAAAAAATATACCCAAAGTCATGTTTCCAAAATTAACAATGAAGTCACACTATCACTGCAATCGGGCCTATCATTTAAATGCAGTGATATTCGTTAAACATATATAGGGGAAATCAACCCAATAATTCAAATTAAATTTCAAAACCTGAATGACATTTAAACAAACAGACAACAACCACCATTCCAACAGTACAAGCTATGCACCGAATAATTCAATCATGCAAGTGTAACTCTGTCGCTGTACAAGTCCAATTCAATGTGACTCGAAAAGCTGGGCCATCCACCCAACACGGCGAGGTATCAACAACATGCCTGTCTCAACAAATGATCGGACTACAACAAAAACATGCTTAAAACTATGTGGGTACCCCTGAGTGTGAAACCCAAGCTATCCATATTATACACAGTGCGCAGCCACGAAAACACCACGATGAAACATCTCCATTTTACAAAACCAAACACACAGTCACAGTAATAACTCAACCCATCATGCCGAGCCATCAATCTAATATAATATTTCTTCGATTTAGTTACTATAGTCAACTATGTTGTGTACAACTCGGCTTATACAATCAGACAATCATAAGCATGCAGTGGATGTAGTTCATACAGTCATCCTGGTTGCAATAACCATTAGGCCCAAAAATAAACTAATAATTACAACGACCATTATTTCATTGTGTAGAAACACCACACAAACAACGCAATATGCGTGAGTGACACCAAGCAATTGTAACCAATGCCAGCTAAACATCCAAATAATCCTTAGTGCAAAAATACTAGTGACTGTGTATGAACTAACCAATTCACCATTGTCGTAAAAATAAATTGAACTAACAAGGTGTGACAACCATGCATACCCACACATCAATTCAAATTGGGGCAACGACCCTCTCCATTAAACAATACCGAGTTATTAAACATAAGGAGAGTGACTCTGTAATTTGAGTTGTGCAAATAACAATGCATGGTTTACCATTGTTATAACATAGGTAGTAACTAAATGCCAAACCCACACGCCTATCATATGACCAAATGGGCGAGTCTATATTCAAATTAATCGACAATACATTCAATCCACCATAACCCATAGTAAACTTGACAGGCCCGACAGTCTTCTCTATAAAACTTCATACTGGAGGGCTAAGGGTTTGTTCTGTAGCCAACATAGGGAGATCAGAGCCAACTCCTTGTAATGGTGAAAAATCCGAGGCCAATGGTGCATACACCGAGAGAACCATGACTCATTCGTGGGCACGTAACAAATCCATGACAGGGGGTCGTAAGAGTAGGTGAGGCTCTAATTCAGCCTGGCAATGTTATTTAATGCATGTAAGGTATAAACCTCGTGTCTCTTTAGTCAAAAAACCACAACGCTGAGGTGAAGATAGGCCGAGAAAGAACAACACAAATGACTGCGCGACCCTTGGTGGTGAAAACAACCCAATGCCCAAATGTACAATGTGCGGTGACACAAGCACTTTGATTACACCCCATAAAATCCCACAGCAATACGAAAGCATGAAGATAGCCAACCGAGGCCAACAAGGACCATCCAACTAAACCAGCAAGGATAAAAAATATATTTTGTAACTACCAATGCCCAGGATAACCAGTAACAATATGAATTCAACATCATTGTAGAGAAAACCATCAACGTTTCATTTCACAATCACAATTTTATATAGTTTCAATACTTAAGGAAGGCACAAACCAATACACTTGAGCCAACATCCATTTCATAACTAGAGAAGACTCAGGAAGGGTAAAAAAAAAGACATAASTGTAATCGAACGCCTTAAAACGCGAGTTGGYCGAGCRRTTTCTCTMTGCTAAGAAATTAGAGCATAACCACAACAACAATGTTTGAACAATAACCTGACTAGGGTGGCRTCCAACGACATGAGTAAAGRTGATGTGYAGTAAATGCACATCAMCTCCACACTTCAAGTTCATTCAATTCTTAGTAYGCGYCARCTACTAAYCAAACAAATCATCCACTTTGAACYATGCATYGAKACCAACAAYCTYTARTTTYCAAGWGCRCYACCCATATCACATATTAMCATCTCCACTATACARAARTGCATGTCAACTATGYTCTATACAACCTCGWYAAVTCRCATGRMTATCMTATGTTAGCTAGGATTTKMCACAATCTTTTCAATRMATATAGTATAGCATGTTAGCWTAGGATAGTTYCTTCTTTTAATTTCCTTTCATTTTTTGTTACTAACATATGTCTGTTGCAGGTGTCACAAGTAATAGATCCAATAATAGACAACAATGATAACCATGAAAAACTTTGGTATAAAACTTGATCTTGGAACATCAAGGGAACCATGTATAATATGCCTGATCCATTATCCAATAAAACAAGATATCGTCAACCATGAAAGTAGTGTTGAATAGTAACATAACATCAAATAAGTGACAGACTTGATCTTCAATCTACAAGGGGGTCCCACCTACTATTATTATTTAGCTTTCATATTAATAGGCTTTTAGTAAAACTTTGCGGGAAAAACTTTGTTGCAAATTTAATCGTCAACAAACTGGCGACTCCACAAGGAAATTTGTTTTCAACAGATTTAGAACTCATAACTCATGGTTTTGTAGACCAAGAACAATAATTTTGGAAGATGTAACCAAAATAATTATGCAACAGGGGGAAGTGAGCGGATTTAATGGACAAATGACCAGGAATTTGGGAATAACTCATGAAAAATGTTAAGTATGAGGGGGGTTATCTCTATATTCATAATCGTTCAACCAAAATCGACTCTTAACTCAAGGAGAAAAAAATTAAACGCTCTGCTCTTTTATTTTCAAATGGATGAAGAAATGGGAAGAACAAATGGGAGATAACCAATCTCTTTATAAGACAACAGTGAAAGTAGACAACAAATTCAAATGTGTCCTCAGGGAAAACATCATGACAACCGTGTAAGCTTGATTGTTATTGACTAACAATATCTCGCAGGAGTGTCACTATGACATAATTGATCCAACATCTTATTTCCGACTAAACTAAAAAATGACAAAATCGAAATCCAGTAGAATAAAATTGCAGAAAATTAAAATAGCAGAAATAAAGTGACAGAAAGGTAAAACAATAGGAAATGCTTAAAACATAAAAAAAGGAAATCAACTATTGTAAGAAGGAAAAGAAAAAATAGAGAAAACCGAAACATAGCTATATTACTAAAATACAAAAAATCCAGACAACGTTAGAGCTTTTCAAGTTGGTTCCACGTAATGCTTTAGGTGAGAACCGTTACGGATGTAGGAAAACAATCACTCCTGTAAGTATTTTAGAATGTAAGAATTGGTACCTAAGACAAAAGTGATCTTTAAAGGACCTAGCCACATTTTCTGAAATTTTGAATGTCTTCCCTTATCAACGTGAGCTGAATCCCATAGAAAGACATTTTCATTTACCTTGAACTTGATAGTATTGACACTCTTGTTGAAATACTTCTTAACAGTTTGTTGTCTCCTTTTAATATTATCCAAGGCAAACATCCTTTGTTCTTCCAAAGCTATTAGTGCATTTACACTTTGTGAAACATCTGAAGAATTTAACTCTTCGATCTATAGCATCAACTTAAGGAATAAAGTTCCAACTTTGTTGGAAAGAGGGCTTCTTGACCATAAACAAGCTGAAAATGAGTACAACTAGTGCTTACCTTGGCGATAGTTCAATCTTCCTAGAGGGCATAGGTGAGGAGAGTATGTCACTGACGAGGCTTATCTTCGATGAGCCTTTTGACGATTCTTACCAGATTTTTGTTGGTAGATTTGGCCTACCCATTTCCTTGGGTGTAATAAGATGATGAGGTGAAATGTTTAACCCCCAACTTGGCCAGAAATTGAGCCAGCTTAGCAGAAATGAAAGCAGGGTCATTGTCTATAATAATTTCTAACAGAAGACCAAATCTGGAAAAAATATTATTTTCAAGGAAAGAAATTACCTGTTCATCTATGGAATGCTTAAGTGGGACAACTTCTGCCTATTTTGTAAAATAGTCTGTGGCTGTCAAAATAAAAACTTGTTTGGCTGAAGAAGGGGGATTAATAGGACCAATAAAATCCAATCTCCACATTGAAAAAGGAAATTCTGGTAGGACAGGTTGTAATGGCATGGCTGAAAGACGTTCTTTCCCAGCAAATTTTTGGCACTTGTCACAAGACCTAGAAAAAACATAAGAGTCATGAAAGATTGAAGGCCAATAGTATCATTTTCTAATAATTTTGAATTCAATAGTTTTAGCAAAAAAATGACCTCCTACATGAATGACAAAATTTGATGAACCAGGAGCTTCTTGTAACAGTTTCTGTGCATCTTCATTGTTTACACATCGAAGAAATACACCATCAATAGATCTTCGAAATAAAAGGTCTCTTATAATGACATATTTTGCAGATTCAAGACAGAGTCTTCTCCTTTGATGAGTGTCCAAGTTTTCTGGACATCTTTGGTTCTGTAAATAATAAAACAAATTCTTGAACCAAGGATGTTCAGACACAAGGAGGATCTAATCATTAATGTAAAAGAGGGTTGAGAGGGAACTATCTTCTTCGTCAATTTCTTCACCATTCTCAGCATGCTGAGCCAAGTGAAGGGCTAGGTCACATCCCTTGATAGTGGTAGAAGTTATGATGTTCAAATCATGCTCTCGGATCTTGGCAAGCCAATGTGCAAGTTTTCCTGAAAGATAAGTCTGTGAGAGAAAAAACTTGACAGCAGGTAAAGGGACCTTTACCAACATATGCTTACCTAAGATGTAGTGTTGAAACTTTTCAACAACCTTAACAAGAGTGAAAGCATGTTTCTCAATAAAATAATATTTAAATTCATCATTAGACAAACTTTGACTCATGTACGCCACTAGTTTTTCATTCCCTTGGTCATCATTTTGCATGAGGACAACATAAACTGCCTCCTCGATAGCATTAGTATATATCATGAATTCCTTCTCAAAATACAACTTCACCAAAACCAGTGCAGAAATGATTGCTTTCTTAATCCCTTCAAAATCATTTTCGACATTGTCCGTCCAAGAAAAAGAATGATCTTGTTTAAGCAGATTATGAATTGGTTTGACCATCATAGCAAAATTTGGGACAAACCTACGTAAAAAGTTAATAACCCCCATAAAAGCTTGAACTTCTTTCTTGGAGGCAGGAGCAGGAAGATTAAGGATAACAACAATCCTTTCAGGATCAATGCTTATGCCTGAATAAGAGACGATGTGTCCCAGGAGTTTGCCCTCGGTAACACCGAAAATGGACTTGGAAGGATTTAGAGAAATGCAAAATTTCCTACATCGCATGAGGACTTTTCTCAAATGATTGAAATGATTTGATCGGATTTTAGAGTATATTGTTAAATCATCGAGGTAGATCTGAATGATCTTACCGATAAAATCATCAAAATCTAATTGCATAGCTTTTTGAAATGTGGCACCTGCATTAGATAAACCAAAAGGCATACGTTCATAAGCGAAGGTACCCCAACGAGTAATATAGGTGGTTTTATATTTATCTGCCCTTTTTACCTTGATTTGATTGTAACCAGAAAAACCATAAAGTAAGGACATCATTTGTGACCCTACAATTTGCTGCAAAATCATTTCCATGTTAGGAAGAGGGAAGTTATCTTTTATGCTAGCTCGGTTTAATGCATGAAAATCAATGCACAATCTGATCTGACCAGTGTTTTTTCGAATGGGGACTATATTTGAGACCCATTCATAATATTTGACCGGAAAGATGATTCCGGCCTTCAAACATTTTTCCAACTCCTTTCGAATAGTTGCTTCTAGCATAGGGTTGATATGTATTTGTTTTTTCCTAACTGGTTTTATGCCTTCTTGAATGGGGATGGCATGTAGTATAAGACCAGGATCAAAACCATGAAGATCCTCATAAGACCAAGCAAAAACATCTTGAAATTCACCAAGAAACTTGGAAAACTTCTCCTTTTGTTCATTTGAACATTTGGCACCTATTTTGATGTTCTTTGGAGTCTCGAGGGTCCCAATGTTCAAGGAGATGGTTTCACCCACCTTCCTTTTCGACTCTTCTTCTTTTTGTTTCTCCTTGTTGCCTACATCACTCGACAAAAATTAACTCTCTAGAGGAGTCAAGTCTTTAGGAATCTTGTTATCTTCTATGGATATAATTTCCTTAGGTTTAAAAGGTTCATTTTGAATAAAAGAACAAATGCTCTCATCATTAGGGAAGACCTGCCAAGATTCTCTATTGTTGGGAATATGTAGACGATATAGGGATTGAAAGGTACAATTAGGTCTGTGCGACAGAAGTTGTCGATTAGGGGAGGCTACAAAAAATGCTATCCGATCAACCATTGAGTTTAACTCCCTTTTAACATGGGTGATGTTGAAAGATAAAGGGTTCGAGATAAGTTCCCAAATGGTTTGGGTGTATCATTTCATCAACTTGTTGCTAGGAGAGTAAATTTCACGCACAAGATTCACAACAAGATCAGGATCCCCAAAAACTAAAAGGTGACCACAGCCAAGATTATAAGAATTTTCAATGCCTAATAACAAGGCTTCAAATTCAGTGACATTGTTAGTGCAAGCGAACTCCAACCGGTAAGAAAAGTTTTGTATTTTTCCTACAAGAGAAATCAAGATAATGCTAAGAGAAATCAAAGTGAACGTGCCACATGCCATCATCTAAATTTATTTGTTCCATGGGAATGTTATATTCCTCGAAAAAGATGGAATACACTCCTAATTCCTCTTCGATATAGTTTACGTTAGGCCGTGGGACACTCTCTATGTAGGGTGATATCCTTCCTTCTCTAAGGACTATAATGTTTTTTTCATTCCGAGGAACAGATAAATGTGTTTCGTTGAGTGAGAGGTATCCACCCATTGAGGGTTTCCAATCTCTTCCTAAGATGATTGAGTAATTTCTTAGTGGCATATCGATTACCTGAATATTGCGTGTCGTCCTTATTTCAGGACTAGCACACAAAACTAAGGTCACATCTTTAATATCACCTATGGTCTTTTGTTGTAGACTATTATAAGAGAGCATGCTTTTGGAATTTTCATCTGTACAAGACAAGCCTATCTCTTCCATAATAATCTTCGACATCACACTTGGGCCCGAACCACCATCAATGAGGCAACAATGGGCAATTTTATCTATGATCTTTACAGAAATATAAAAGAGGGATTTTTTACAAGGTATCTAAAGTTATGTACACCTATTTTATTTAGAGAAGAATCCTCTTAGCTTACCTCTTCAGAAAGGTTGTCTACAATGAAAGATTTTCCTTCCATAAATTGTTTCGGATGCATCTGTTGTTCAGGGACGACAACCATGTCTAGGAGGTTTGCATCTGCTTTGATGTTGGCCAATTGATTCAAGACATTTTATTTGGAAGAGGGGAGAGGGGGAGTGATTCATTGACTCTTAGGAAACTTAGGAACCTGGAGCGTAGAAGCAGTTGAGGATAAGCTCGGGCATGAGAACTGCGGGGAGGATCAAATTTTCCCTTGGGAGCATAATCCTTGTTCCTAGTGTTGATGACCATGACATCCTATGGCTCTGTGAAATATAGGACAATGATATTATCTTCTAGTATTTTTCCAAAGATTTTATCTCTGGTACTCTTCTTTACCTCACATGTGGTTTCTTCTTGGTGTTCCTTGCAAAAGTTACACCAAATTCAAGGCAGGATAGATTTAGGTTGAAAATTGTTTTCAACCAGATTTCTAAAGGGGGGTGCAGAAGAGGATGAAGATCGAGGGGTGAGAGGGAAGACATTACCCTTCCGCTCAAATGTTAGCATACAATTGTTCATATCCTATACTATATGTAAGAGAGCAAACATGTATGTTTGTCTAACTGATTCTCCCTGGGGAAGACTAGTTCTTTCAAGTTGTTCTTCATACTATGAGAAAGTATGCAGAGCGGAACCGAGATTATCAATGGCCTTTTCTTCAAGCCTATGACAGTAGGGGGAAAGCAATGCATTGTAGTAATGAATGAAAGCGGCTTGGTTCTGAGGGAAGATAAGTTTAGGGATTTGATTGTACAACTTGGTGAAATGCAAGTTGAAAGACTTGATGGTCTTGCCATCCTTATAGGTGACATTATTGTATTCCCTCAACTTCTCGGCGGGGCTTTTGGATTGCCCATAAGTGGATCAGAACCAATAGATTAACTCCTCCCAAGTAGGCAGGATCTTAGAAGGAAGATAAAAGAAATCAGCCGCAACCTTTCCTTCCAAGGAATTGACGAACAAGCACATGCAAGTGTCATTATTGTTAGCCCCTATGTTATGACAAGCATTAGAAAATTCCACCAGGTGTTCGTTTGTACTGACAATGTTATTTCCTGAAAACTTAGACAAATTCTCTTTAAACTTCAGAAGTGGATAAGTAGTAGGTGCCAGGTTAAGAGGAGAGGACACATGGCATGGTATGGTTGTGGCGTCTTCTTTGAACTGAAAAATCCCATTCTTTTTGATGACTTTGGTGGGGTTTGTAGTGGATTGGACAAGGATATGGTGGCTATATAAGCTACCAATCACTGATGATGATTAATATTGGGAAGATGGAGCACTTCTAGTGCTGCTAGATCCACCACTAGAATCAGACTAGATGTCATCTTGTGGATGATAGATGAGGGAAGGAAAGACGAGATGGATGAATCAGATAAATTTCTCCTTAGAGCACTTTGTTGGGAAGATAACACAACGTTTCTTCTTCCTATTTCAACAATAGGATTGATTTCGGGTGACAAGCCTCTTCTTATTCTAGAAGCACGAGAGTCTAAGGACATGAAAGAAAGGCCATAACTTGAAGAAACAAAGGGTTGCTTCTGATTTCTAGGTTTTCTATGTCTAGCCTCTAATTGTTCTTGAGCACTAATATCTCGTTCAATTGCTGCCCAAGAATGGTTAAGCTCAACACATGTGTTGGTAGTGTCTAGAATGGTGTTAAACATGTTCAAAGCAATGATGGTCTAGTCTTGGAGATTGGGCTCAAGATTGGGCTACCTCACAACAAGAACAATCATTAATAGAAAAACAGTCAAAGAATCAATATCAAAAAAAGAAAGATGTATCGATGAGAATCGAGTATAAAAATTGATCAGAGAGATATCAAAGATCTCCCGAGAACGGTCGCCAAATAAATGTTGAGGAAAATATATGAAATAATCTTACTCAAGCATTTTCAGACTCTGCTTGGCTAGAGAAAAGTAGACAGGAATATCAACCTATGTTTATAGCCAACAAAAATAACATCCTAACTCATAAGTATTGATTATGAGTGCTTAGGCTAGTCTTTTATCAGCAAAAAGCTTGCTGGAAATTCAATTTTTATGTAATTTTATGAACATATCAGTTGCTGAAATAAATGTAAAGATAGAAGTAAAGTCACCAAGATGATAATCAAGAAAGATGAGACATAAAGCAATCCATTATTTCATTCAAATTCACCAAAGAGTCATTTTATTTACAAAATCTCATGCATTAATTTTGGACCAAAGTCAAACTTAGACATCCTCGATGGTACACACAAAAGGACCTTTGACAGAAAACCAAAAATGAACTCTAAAAAATGCATCGGCTTGCCACAGATTGCTTCCCAATCGACTCTGCACAATAGCCTTTGTCAGTCATGAAAATTAATTCACAAACAGACAAGTCTACACAAAATATCAAATATAGATCAACACCTTTGAAAAACAAGTGTTTGAATGATTTGATTCAACCCTGAATATTGTTGTCTACAATAAGACCCTGCTATCATAAAAGAAAATTAGGCTTGTGATGAATAATGAATGAATGAAAACTGAACTATCTCAACATAAAATCAAAGATCAAACCTTAGTATGCTTCTGCTTCTATAATCCTCCTGTTCCTCCCTTTCCTTTTTCCTTTAAACACATTAGAATTGGTTGAAGTAGTTGAACCAACTCATTAGTTAAGTTAATTAAAAGACTAAACCAACTTTAGTTAGGGATAAGAGTAATAATCATAATAAGGGTTATAAATAAATAA
Source organism: Picea mariana (assembly GCA_032191745.1). Taxonomy (NCBI): domain Eukaryota; kingdom Viridiplantae; phylum Streptophyta; class Pinopsida; order Pinales; family Pinaceae; genus Picea; species Picea mariana. Next base: position 21,896 of record JASDQU010947640.1, read on the forward strand.
TAACTAGTAGGTGGGACCCCTTATGACTCCCATTAGCTTATGTTAATCATAACATAATTATTAGTTAAGAAAATCACACCTCCTTGTGACTCCCATCCACATATTCACATTTGTTAATTTATCTCATGATATTTTGAATTATTTAAAAAAAAACCATTACTCATATATCCACAATAAAAGATACTTTCCGAACATTGTTGAAGTCAACTGTCACCAATAATAGATAAAATAAAACTCAAAATCCATATTTTCCAGTTGTGAGGCCATCTTTCCTTCGTTGATGCTATCATCTTTTATTCCTTCTCTTTGACAAAGGCGTAATAGGCCTCTGTTTTTAGCCTTTTGTTTGAATAGCTCATCCATGCATGCGTGATTGATTAGCAAATGATCTTTTAATTAACCATACATGACAACTCTTTTAAAATATGAAATGGATTTTGGCTCAACAATATATCAGACTCATGCAATCCAATCCATACAAATTGTTTATCAATGAGCAGGGGGTGAAAAAGGGTTCTGGGATATGTGAGGGGTTTGTATTGAGCGAAACATGATATAATGAGGGGTAAAAGAACATGGTTACTGCTCAATGATAACATCAATCAATTGTGAAGCAAATGAATAAAACATCGTTGTAATCCAAACAAGACACTGCCACTTTCAACTGATTTAACACCGAAATTCTCTTGACTGTAATCAATCTTATAACAGGGAGTTAAAAAATGAATATGGGAAGGCGAAGGGATTTGTAATTAGCGGAAAATGAAATAATGGAAGGGAAAAAGAGTGATTATTGTTCATAAAATTAATTAAGTGATCCATAAAACATTATGTGAAAGGAGATGTACTAACCAACAATCATTGTGACCAAATAACAATTACTATGCATTTAATTAGTTCAATGTTCATAATCAAATTTCCAACACAGTACCATCACAAGACAATATGCATTCCACACAATCTGTAAAGGAGTTCTGTTCCTTTCATTTATATACTTTTCATCTTATAACAGTTTTCAAACAGTAACCATTCCCACTCTATTAACCATCAATGTCAACCACTTCCCATACATTACTTCAATCAACAAATATACTCAAAGTCATGTTTCCAAAATTAACAATGAAGTCACACTATCACTACAATCGGGCCTGTCATTTAAATGCAGTGATATTCGTTAAACATATATAGGGGCAGTCAACCCAATAATTCAGATTAAATTTCAAAACCTGAATGAAATTTAAACAAATAGACAACAACCACCATTCCAACACAAGCTATGCACCAAATAATTCAATCATGCAAGTGTAACTCTGTCATTGTACAAGCCCAATTCAATTTGACTCTAAAAGATGGGCCATCCATCCAACACAACGAGGTATCAACAACATGCCTGTCTCAACAAATGATCGGACTACAACAAAAAACATGCTTAAAATTCTATGGGTACCCCTGAGTGTGAAACCCAAGCTATCCATATTATACACAGTGCGCAGCCACCAAAACACCATGATGCAACATCTCCATTTTACAAAACCATCTTGTTGAGCCAATAATCTAATATAGTATTTCTTTGATTTAGTTACTGTAATCAAATATGCTTTGTACAACTCGGCTTATACAATTAGACAATCATAAGCATTCAATGGATGTAGTTCATACAGTCATCCTGGTTGCAATAACTATTAGGCCCCAAAAGAAACTAGCAGTTACAATGACCATTATTTCATTGTGTAGAAACACCACACACACAACACGATATGCGTGAGCGACATCAAGCAATTGTAACCAATGCCATCTAAAAATCCAAATAATCCTTACTGAAAAAATACTAGTGACTGTGTATCAATCAACCAATTCACCACTGTCGTAAAAATCAATCGACCTAACAAGCTGTGACAACCATGCATACCCATGCATCAATTCAAATTGGGGCAGCGACCCCCTCCATTAAACAATACTTAGTTATTAAACATAAGGAGAGCCATTGTGTAATTTGAGTTGTACAAATAAAAATGCAGGGTTTACCATTGTTATAACAGAGGTAGTAACTAAATGCCAAACCCACATGACTGTCATATGACCAACTGGGTGAGTCTGTATTCAAATTAATCGACAATACATTCAATCCACAATAACCCATAGTAAACTTGACATGCTCGACAATCTTCTCTATAAAACTTCAAACTGGAGGGCTAAGGGTTTGTTTTGTAGCAAACATAGGGAGAACAAAGCCAACTCCTTGTAATGGTGAAAACTCTGAGGCCAATGGTGCATACACAGAGATAACCATGACTCATTCATGGACAAGTAACAAATCCATGACAGGGGGCTGTAACAGTAGGTGAGGCTCTAATTCAGCCTGTAAATGTTATTTAACGCACACAGGGTATAACCCTCATGTCTCTTTAGTCAAACAACCACAACACTGAGGTGAAGACAAGCCGAGAACGAACAACATAACTTACTTCCCAACCCTTGGCGGTGAAAAAAACCCAATGCCCAAATGTACAATGTGAGGTGACACAAGCGCTTTCATTAAACCCCATAAAATCCCACAACAATATGAAAGCATGAAGATAGCCAACCGAGGCCAACAAAGACTGTCCAACTAAAACAACAAGGATAACAAAGATCTTTTGTGACATCCAACAGCTAGGATAACCAGTAACACTATGACTTCAACATCATTGTAGAGAAAACCATGAACGTTTCATTTCACAATCACAATTTTATACAGTTGCAATACTTAAGGAAGGCACAAACCAATACACCTAAGCCAACATCCATTTCATAACTAGAGCAGACTCATGAAGGGTAAAAAAAAAGACATACCTGTAATTGAACGCCTTAAAACGCCTTGCCTTTTCATGCCATGCACTCACTTTCCATGCCATGCCATTCCTTTCCATACCTTCACTTTTCATGCCTTTACTTGTCATGCTTTCACTTGGCTTGCCTTGCCATTCCTTGCCTTAACTTGTCATGCCTTTCCATTCCTTTCCATGCCATTACATGCCTTTACATTACTTTCCATGCCTTTCCATGCCTTCACTTGCCATGCCTTGTCATGCCATGCCATTCCTTCACTTTCCTTGCCATGCCTTATCTTGCCTTTCCTTTCCATGCCTTGACTTGCCTTTCCTTCACTTTCCTTTCTATGTGTTACCTTTCCATGCCTTTCAATGCGATGCCTTCACTTGCATGTCCTTGCCTTTCCATTCCTTGCATTTCCATGCCTTGCCATTCCTTGCCTTCACTTGCCATGCCTTGCCATTCCTTGCCTTCACTTTCCATGCCTTGCCTTGCCTTTCCTTCACTTTCCTTGCCTTGCCTTGCCTTGTCATGCCTTACCTTGCCTTTCATTCACTTTCCTTGCCATGCCTTCACTTGCCTTGTCATGCCTTGTCTTGTCATGCCATGCCATGTGATTCCATGCCTTTTCATGCCATGCCATGTATTCACTTGCCATGCCTTTGCCTTTACTTGCCTTCACTTTCCTTTCCATGCCTTTCCTTGCCATGCCTTCACTTTCCATGCCATGCCATGTTGTAACATACAAAATATATAAATATTAAGTGATAATAATCATAAATAGTTATTAATTGTATAAGGGATGCATCCTTTCATGTATGGTCACCATATGTGCCTTTAGGTTCTCTATATATTTGACACTCTCATTGTACATCTATTCATCATATATTGTCTATTTTATCTCATTATATACACTCTTATTCAATATATTTTCTTGTCCAGTATGGATTACAGTTATTTATTCCATTTATGATGGATGACAATTATTTATTCCATTTATGATGGATTTTCGTTGTAAGAACCAGATTGGTTCTTTGCATTGGTATCAGAGCTTTGTTTTTTATCCTATCCATTGGTTATACAAGCTTGTAGCCTCATACAAAAAAAAAATTCAGAGTTTCTCTAATTTATCGAGGTCTTTGACCACGTGAGGGAATTTTTCCATTAAAAAAAAAAACATTATAAAAAAATTACCATTGAAGAAATAATCTTTCAGTTGCAAGAAATTATAAGTTATTACCAGATATCAAGAAGAAGGAAAAAAATATATAAAGGAAAAAAAAGGGAGAATAAAAAATAAAGAAAGAAAAGATAGTTTAAAAGAAAAAATTCCAAAGAAGAAGGAAGAATTTAAAAAAGAAGAAG
>JASDQU010947642.1:0-11699 GCA_032191745.1 Picea mariana
CGGGCTATCGGTCCCTTAGGCCCTCAACACTACACTACTTCAACGATCTTATGATATATGATCTGCTAATATGATGACATGGAAGATGATGTGATCTCCATGTGTACCTGATTACATGGCACCAATACATGGCTACTAATGTCATCGCATCCTCCATCCATGTTCAGTCACTATGCTGACTTGGCCCCAGTGCCTGTTTGATACGTGGAAATGTATGTGGTTGATGAAACTACCTTCGTGTGGACCCCTACTACATGTTCCAGATGATGTGGTTATTTTCTTGGATTTTACATGGCTTCACCATTGACCTACTTGGGCATTGGTCTATCGGGCCTTCGATACTTTAACACTGTGCTTACACCTGATCCGGTATTGAACCTTGTCTACGAAACCTTGTTTTGACATGCCCAATCATTTTTCTCCAAGTGTATATCCTCTCCACCAGGTGATCGACCCACCCGCCTTTCTTCACCATTCTTCTCGATCTGGTATGGAGCCTTGTCACTCTGTGTCCCAACTACTGGTTCTACCAGACCACCGGGCCCACAGAAATTTAACACTACACTTTATCTCAATATTTCGATATCTAGTATTGGAACCATGTTGCTTTATGTTTCATCCACTGTGCTAATGTGGTGGATGACATGGCCTCCACACAGATCTGATATGGTTGTTGATGTGGCATCTCAGCTAGCCCACTGGGGAATCATCCCACCAAGCCTTCATCCAACATGTTTACAACTTTCATTTTTCTACTCCGGTATTCGATATAACGAGGTCACGATCCTTTGATATTGGTCTTTGATATCTGATGATCAACGGTTAGGATTTAATTGACTTTGGGTCCACATTTCTACACAATTAAAAGTTAATTCCTTGTGCAAGGTTCTGTAGCTCTTTCATTCACATTTAAACTTAGTACTAACACCTTTTCATTATAAACCCCTCGATATCATTTTCCTTTGTGCATGTGGGATATTTTATTTTCTCGTATTTTCCTTGAATAGGCCATCAAGTTCTTTACCGGTTCCATGGTCATGTTTCACCTTCAAGAATCTCAAACCTCTATTACTCTTCTTTAGGGTTGTCTCATTCAGCTTCCAATCGCATAACTCCTCCTTTTCTTCTCAAACTCATTTGGGTTGACTATTCATATGCGATATTCTCACCTTAATTCACACAAGGTAGACACACAGAAGCTCATCAATGCGTAGATACATTCACACACTACTCGAAAACCCTCTACTTCTATTCTTCCTCTGTATGGTTCGATTTGTAGTATGAAATCTTCCTTTGTACGTCCGGCTCGATTCTCTTTGGCTCGGTTATACAATTTAGGTACTTCCTGATCTACTCTTTATCTTGAGTAATCTCCCCCTATCTTTGACATCAATGACAACTAAATTCCCCTTTGTCATTGATGGAAACTACAGTCAATTCTGATACTCCTTCAATCATTTGTAAGCATGCATTCTAATACTTTTTCTCTTATCTAATTTGACTTCTTTGATATATGTTTCCATATATTTCATTCTACAAATCTCCCCCTTTCTCTTTACTCTCCCCCTTTGACATCAATGGAAAAAGGATTTTCTCCCCCTTACATTTTACTCTTTATTCTCTGCTATGCAACTAACAACCTTCTCTCTTCCCCCCCTTGAACTTATCCTCCTCTTGAAGTGCCTCGGTGATTGGATGGTGTAAGCACCACTCCTAGATTTTGTCTAAGATACTTGAATGTTTCTCTAGGAAGATATTTTGTAAATATATCAAAAACCTATTCTTTTGTAATAATATATTTCAGTTCGACATTTTGTTATGTGACTTGCTCTCTTAAAAAGTGGTATTTGATTGGAATGTGCTTTGTCTTCGAATGCATCACCAAATTATTTGAAATATTTATTGCACTAGTATTGTCACACAATATTGATATGGGTTGATCATATTCTACCTTAATGTCTTTCAACGTTTGTTTCATCTAGATCACTTGTGTACATCATGCTTCTGCTGCAATGTATTGTGTTTTTGTTGTGGATAGAGAAATTAATGWWTTCTTMTTRCTTAACCAAGACACTAAGMTATTTCCTAGAATGAATGYTCCACCATTGGTGCTCTTTCTATCATCCACACTACCTTCCCAATCTACATCTGTGTAATATTTCGGTGTAAAGTTTGTACCTATGGGATACCATAAACCAAATTCCAATGTTCCTTTCAAATATATGAATATTATTTTTATTGATTGCACATGTATCTCCTTTGATGTAGCTTGAAACCTTCCAACTAATCCTACTGCTTGCATAATATTTGTCCTTGAAGATGTCAAATATAGTAGGCTTCCTATCATTTATATGTACATAGTTTGATTTTCTTCCTTTGATTCATCCTCTTTGCTCAATTTACAACCAGTGACCATGGGTGTTCTAACATGTTTACAATCTTCGATTTAAAACTTCTTCAACATCTCCTTGATATATTTGATCTGGGAAATGAATATGCCTTTGTTGGTTTGAGAAATATGCAACCCTAGGAAGAATAACAGTTGTCCAAGCACGAACATCTCAAATTCTCTTTGCATTTCTTCAGAAAACTTTTGTCTCATTTTATCAACATTACTTCCAAAAATGATATCATCCACATAAACCATAATGATTAACATGTCTTCATTGTCTATTTTGATGTAAAAATTGTTGTTTGTTCTTCCTCTTTTGAAACCTTTTTATTGAAAGTACTTGTCAATTCTTGAATACCATGTTGTAGGATCTTGCTTTAGCCCATAAAGTGTTTTCTTCAATATGCAAACATAATCCATATTTTATGACAGTAAGAATCCTTATGGCTATTCAATGTACACGTCTTCCTCTAAATCTCCATTCAAAAATGCTGACTTGACATCCATATGATATACTTTAAAATCCTTAAAGATTGCAAATGTCAAAAACATTCTAATGGATTCTAATCTTGCAAAAGGAGCAAAGGTTTCTTCAAAGTCAATACCTTCTACTTGAGCATACCCTTTACAGGCTTTTCTTGATTTATTTCTTACGTATTTTCCATCTTCATTAATTTATTTATGAATACCCACTTTGTACCAATCACATTTTTGTCTTTAGGTCTTTGGACAAGTTCCCATGCCTTATTTTTCTCAATTTGATTTAATTTTTCGTCCATAGCATTAACCTAATGTTGATCAGAACTAACCTCTTCAAAAATTTTAGGATCTATTTTGGATAGCAAGGAGAGATTTACCTGTTCAAAAATTCTTTCCATTTTTCTCCTAGTATGTGTCTTAGCATTTTTATCACCAAGAATTAAGCTTTTCGAATGATTTTTCTGCACAAACCTTGATGGTGTTTATTGTGGAATTTCGTTTATTCTTCTTCTTCTTCCTCATTTTCTTGTTTTTCTTCCTCATATTCTTGTTCTTCTTGTTTGTTGTAATCTATTTCTTCTACTTCCAATTGGTTCTTGTGTGGTCTTTCTACATCTATTCTGACATTTATGCTTTCAACAATCTTTTGCAATATGTTGTTGTAACATCATAGGTTTTGCTTCTTGATGAATAACCAAGAAAAATTTCTTCATCTGCTCTTGAGTCAAACTTGCCTAGATCCTCATCATCTCGTTTGATATAACATTTGGTTCTAAATATTCTGAAGTATTTGACAGATTTTGGTCGACCTTTCCATAATTCATAGTGTGTCATATCACTATTGAATCTGATTTTCCCGATGTTTAGAAAGTAGACAGTAGTGTAAACTACTTCTCTCCAAAAAAAATTGAGAATTTTTCTTCATTCAACATTGTTATGGCGATCTCTTGTACATGTAGTTTTTTCCTTTCAAATACTCCATTTTGTTGAGGAGTTCTTGCAGTTGCATATTGTATTTTTATTCCATGAGTTTCCCAAAATTCTTCAAATTCATTAGATGTGAACTCACTTCCATTATCTGACCTTAAACATTTGATTTTCAAATAAGTCTCATTCTCAACTAGAGATTTGAATTATTTAAAATTTTCAAATGCCTCAGATTTGTTTTTGAGAAAGGCAGCCCAAGTCATTCTTGTATAATCATGAATGAGTAGCATAAAATAACTCTCTCCTTGTAGATGTTTTTTTCCTACTGGTCCACAGAGCTCTGTATGCACTAGCTCCAATGGTTTGGACATTGTATATTCTTTTGTCTTGAATCTCATTCTTGATAGTCTTCCATGCTGACATTACTTAGAAATAGTGTTTGAGGGTTTTTAGAACTTTAGCATATTTCTTACTACTTGTTTGGTGCTTATTTTTACCAGGTTTTAAAAGTTCATATGGCACATTATTTTGTGCCACATCCATATTTCATTTTCCTACCCCATGAAACAATTTTCTCCATTAATCTCACCAAGATTATATACATTGTTTGGGGTTCTGATTACTTTTGCAACCAACTTTTTTGAATTCGTCTTTTTGATTTTACATTATTGGGAGTCAAAAGTAAGAGTTTGTCCTTGGTCACACGTCTAGCTTACACTAAGAATATTGTGCTTCAAGTATTCAACACACATAACCTTTTCTACCTCAACCCTTACATTGTCAAGATTAAGAGTGCCCTTTCCAACTATCTTTGAAGAGCCATTGTCTCCAAAAGTAACAATCCCTTCATTCTTATTCAAGGTGATAAATTTTGTTCTATCTCTTGTCATGTGACTAGAGCACCCAATGTCAATGTACCACTTGTCCCTATTATTTTGTGCATGAAGTGCAGCTTGTATGAACAAGGATATTTATTTCTTTTGTTCTCTTTGTTCCTCATTTCTTCCCATGGTTATTGGGGCTTCCTCCTTTTTAATTTTTTTAAACCACTTATGCAAAAAAATTCTATATGCCCATAATTATTGCAGTTATAACATATAATGTTATAGTTCAACAAAGGTGAAAATGAGTTGTAATTTCTTCTTGAGAATGCATAGGTATCTATTTTGTTGTCCCTCGTGTAACTGATTTTTTCATTTATTCTATAATCTATGTCTTTAATACCAAAACCATTGCAAGAATAACAATAGCCAAAAAAAGAATTTTGGAACATGATTGTGTGATTCCATCTTGATGGGAGAGTCTTCCTAATTATGTCCTTGCGAGAAGGTTTTGTCTCATGTGGAACATTATGTTCTCATTTCCAATTGTCTTCAACCTTGATAGGATTTTTTAGCACATCAACATAACTCAATTTTTTTGAAGAGGTTGAGGCTTCTTTATCAGTTTCCTTCTTTTTTTTGTCACCAAGACCAAACTTTTCAAATGGCAATCTTTGATAGCTTAGGATTTTATTCAGGGTTGTAGAGATCTTTTCAAATTTCATGTTGGTATTTGATATTTCCAACTCCTTTCTTAGACACACTATTTCTAATTCTAGACTGATGAAAACGTCTTCCTTTTCTTTTAGCTGGGATCTTAAGACTTCTTCAATTCACTTTGCCTCTTCTACTTGAGTTTTTAAGATGATGATTTTTTCAGTTTCATCAGAACTTTCTTTTATACCAAGCATTTATTTTTTGTAATTCTTTAGTTGCTCCTTTTCTATCCATTTCTTGATCCTTAGTTTCTCCATTTCATTTAGAGAACATATGATCTCTCCTTCAAGATCCACTTTTGCATCAATCTCAGGGTTCCCTTCTTCTGTTGAATCTATGTTTCTATTTTCTACGACATCAGTCTGTGTTTCTATACCCATGAAGAGAATCTATTTTGTTTCACTGTCACTATCATTAGAGGAGTTGTTGTCCTCATTGGTGTATAGATTCTTCTTTTGTCTGTATAACTTTCTCCTCTTTTTAGTATTTCCCTTCTTGTACTTTTTGAATCTAGAATCTTCCTTTTCATTGGCATTTTTGTTCTTCTCATAAGGAGATTTAGCAACAAAGTGTCCTACTTCTACACAATTAAATAATTTGAAGGGAAGTTTGCCTTTGTATTTTCATATTCCTCTCTTGAGATTTCTAACAAAGTTAGCTTCTTCTGCGTCTGATTCACTATATGAGATTTCATTCATATTGTATTTTTCTGTATTTATCCTCTTTGATACCTTGAAGGATGGCTCCTACCTTGATGACTTTGTTGGATTTTACTGTTTTATCCTCATATCATATGTAGTGAGGATTTCATGCAACTCATCCATTATCATATTGTATGGATTGTTTATTTATTCAATGGAAGATATATTGGTATTAAATCTTGAGGGAAGTTACCTAAGCACTTTTTTCACAATGATGGTTTCTTTGACCTCTTCACCCAATCCTATGATAGTGCTAACAACCTCATCCACAAGAAGAAAATAAGATGCAATACTCTCTTCTTCATTCATATTAAGGGTCTCAAATTTTCCTCTATGGGTTTGTAATTTTTCCTTCTTGACCTTGTCATCCCCTTCATATATTCTTTGTAACTTAACTCACATCTCTTTTGCTGAAGCACAATGCATGACTTTGACAAATATAGAATCTACCAAATCATTCATAATTGTACCCATGGCCTTAGATTTATTATCATTGATCCTCTTTCCAATTGTATGTACATGTGGAGTTTCTAGTGTTGTGTAACCATTCTTAACTATGCTCCAAACGTCGAACCCAAGTGCCGAAAAATAATGTTTCATTCTTATGCTCCATAATGCATAATTTGACCCATCAAATAATGGAGCCTTGTTTGTAGAAAAAATTTCATTGATATCCATGTGTGCTATAGGGATTCATCTTCTAGTGGTTAGATCGTTCTTGAAGGAACTTGCTCTGATACTATTTGTTGGCACACTTACTTATATTGAGTGGTGGGGTGAATTAGTATACAATTGTTTTTACTTTTCTTCCAATATTTATCAATTTATTACTCTACCATCCATAATCAGTTAATGTGAAACATATAATCCACAACACACAAAGGTTTAATGTTGAAACCAAAATGGTATAAAACCACAAAGCATTTCTTTATAAACTCATGTAGGCACCAACCTACTGTTACAATGTTTGTAGGCACCAACATGTAGGAGACACCAATGTCCTCAGTTGAGCACCAACTTATAAATGCATGTAGGAACGAACCTACAGTTCCTATATTTGTAGGCACCAACCTACATGAAACACCAATCTCCTCAAGTGAGCATCAACTCAACAAGATGTAGTGATTTGTAAATGGCGGGCCTGTTTGTCTCATCAACATGGATGCTTCTACACAAATTTGAATTCAAGGTTTGTGTAATTTGAGATCATGCTTTTGTTCAGATTTGGTTTTAATACATGGTTGCAAACTGTGTCAAAGACGAACAATGAAGGAAATTTTGAGTGGACGGATTTAATCATCTAATAGTGGAGAAAAATGTCGAGCGGGGAAATTAAGTCAACCGACAATGAACAAAATGTTCTTTTGATGAATTTAGTAGCTCAACAATAGAGAAAAATTCCTAGGGTGATTTTAAGCATTCAACATGAGATAAAAATGACTAGGGGAAAAATTAGACATCTGACATCAAAGAAAAATGGTTTGGGGTGAGTTTAGACACCTAACATTAAGGAAAAATGACCTCGAGAGAGTTTAGACACTTAGCGTCAAGGGAAAATGACCTGGGGGTGAAGGGAAGACACCCGACTAAATAAAAACAACCCAACAATGAATAAATCCAGCTAGCTTCTCAGTTGGTATGCCCAACACAAAGAAAATATCCCAGAGGGGTATAAATTTTCTTGAGATGAAGTAAATTTACCCAACAATAAAATAAAATTCCTAGAGGAGGGATAAAATTTGTGGGTGAGTGGAACCTCAATCAACAAGAAAAATTGGAACTCATAGAGGATTGAGATAATGAAGCTTGCATCTATTAACCAGAAAAGAAATTTCAAGAAATAAAACTCAAACCAGAACCACAATATACCTCCCAAATCAGATTTCACACACATGGTATAAACAACATAGATTTATTTTTCTTTGGAAATTCATTACAATGGGAGAGCTACGTGTGACCAAAAAATGCATACATTGTTACTCACAAAAATAAATCCAGATTTCCATGGCTCAGAGATGCCTTCGCTCATCCTGGACAAGCTCCTTGACTCCTTCATCCATTGATCTTCAAGCAAGCTACACTCTTCGAGCTCACATATATGCAAACTTCCCAAGTTCTCCTTGCCCCCCTTCTTCGTTACAACCTTCATTCTTTAATGTGATTCCTTTGGAAGGCCAACCATCACATGGTTCATTTCCACTTCCCATTCTTCCAAAAGAAGACAAAATCGAATAAAAATAAAGAGCAAGTTTATTACAATTTTATAAAATGTTTTTGGTAAGGATCCAATTTGGATCACAACTCCCAATTTGTATGTTTGGGTCCCCAAAAGATTCAACTCCTTAAATCTTCTTCTTCTCCTATCATCAAGCAAACTCTGACAAATCTCAAAGAAAGGATACCTCCATTGTAGGATGAAATATAAGAGTTGAGTAGGGATTTCCTTTGGCATAACCCTAATGTCTATATCATGGTTGTAGAGGACATCCATTGTTGTAATAGGTTGTTGGATTACCAATTCTCCTTGGGCTGCAAGTTCCAACAACTCCTCCTTCCCCTTGACCTTGAATCTCCAAGATTTTTTCTTTGTTTTTTGGTTCTTAGGATGGATATTTGGGTGAATCCTCCAACATTTGGCCTCCCAATGTCCATTCAATTTGCAGTATTGGAAATAGTTTGTGCATGGGGCATTCTCTGGCCTTCTAGAGTGCCAGCAATCACTAGCCTTATGATCCACTTTCTTGCAACAAAAAAAAACTAAGACATGTACCTTTTTAGTCTGTGAGAATTCTTGCTAGCTTGGTTTCTTAGTACCCCAAGAGTTGGAGAAAATATGGATGAAGAAATCATCTATTTGTTTCCCTCTTTGTAGAGTCACTTGTTGCATATGGTTTCATTTTTTGTTCCTCTTTCCTTGACAATGGTGGTTTGAGATGCACTTGTGTTGGCTTCTTGTCCACTGAATCCTAGGCCTTCATGTTTGGGCCTATGATGAGCTACAATGGGAATCAAAATCCCTTAGCCTTCCTTGCCTAGCCCATGTCCATCATAGCCCATTTTCCTAATGAGGTTAGAATTGAAGCCTCTAGTGTTCTTCTCAAAGTCACCAAAGGTTTCTTGAGAAAGGGTCTTAGAAGGTGATTTTACCATGGTTTCCTCTGTCATTGTACTAGATTTGATAGTGAAAATGGAAGGGGCTTTCTTGGTCTCTTGGAAATTTTCTTATAGATTCTTAAAGGTCTCTCCATAGTTGAGCAATGACCTTGGTGAACCTCTCCTCTTGCCAATTATCCATCTCAATTAATTTCTCCCCCAACTGCAAGAGTTGCAATCTGCTCTTCTCTAATTCTTCCCTCATGACGGTGAAGGAGTCCTGGCGCTTGGAAAGCTCTTTCTCCAGGTCATTTTTTCTATGTCTCCAATAATGACTTTCCTCTTGAATTTGTCTGTTGATTTCTTTCAACTCTTCTAGCCTCTCCTTGTTCAATTATTTTCCCATGGAAACTTCTTCAAGGTCCTTGGATAACCTACTATGATACCATTTGATCTATAAATAATGGTCCTATAGCATGTTCATCTCATCAACACAGATACTTCTGCATAAATTTGAATTCAAGGTTTGTTCAAGCCGATATCACACTTTTATTCAGATTTGGTTTTAATACTTGGCTGCAAATTGTGTCCAAGACCAAGAATAAAGGAAATGTTGAGTGGATGGATTTAATCATCCAATAGTGGAGAAAAATGTCGAGGGGGAGAATTAAGTTGACCAACAATGAAGAAAATGTTCTTTTGATGAATTTAATAACTCAAAAATAGAGAAAAATGCCCAAGACGATTTTAAGCACTCGACATGAGATAAAAAAAATGACTAGGGGGGATTTATACATCTGTCATCAAAGAAAAAAAACTTGGAAAATTTTAGACACCTAGCAGTAGAGAAAAATACCTGGGGTAATTTTAGACACTCAACATTAGGGGAAAATGACCTGAGGGAAAAGGGAAGACCTGATGTTGAAAAGTCTAGAATCGAGCCCTATTGAATACTTATTATGAAATGAGTTACAAGTGCAATTTCCCAATTCCATTTGAGTTGAAATATCAATTCAATTAGGAGAGGCACGTGCATAAATGGAAAGGATATACATAATTTGGATCTTCAATTGGTGGAACGTTGTCTCAATTTGCGACTAGAGTATATCAAACTTCATTGATGTTTGTTCTTTTCTCCTCGCTATAACTATGCCTGGATTGAGAAAGCTACAGACCCTCTAGAAATTGTGATGTGGGGAATGATTGATGTGGAAAGAGAAATTTTACACGTTTTATGTGTTTATAGGTTAATGAAAGATGACGAAGGGATAGCCAAGAGTGTTTTACTCAAACAAATTGTATGCACACAGAGTGCTTCCCACATATTTTAGATTAAGAAACAAGATTCCTTGCAATAATTGGAAACTCATGCAATACTATTGTGCTCTAATGGGATGGAGGGGAGAGACAACATTACAAAATCCACAAGGAGAGGAGACACTCATGCAACAACTTAACTGCAATTGGTACTGTAATCGTATTATAATACTTTTACGTCAATGATTTTGTAAAGTCCAAGCATCACATAGTTTAATAAATGTCATTCTTATTTACAATTTATAAATAAAATCTAGCTCGAGAAAGGAGGGTGAGTAAGAACTTTAGTGAAGCATGCTAACAATTACTTGTTTACTTGTGCATCTTCTGCATGCACATATAACTCTCTCGTCTATGCACTCATAGCTTTCTATCTATTCCATTCAAATCATGTGGTGATTTCTTCTTCCTACTCTCTCCAACGTTCATGTCTGCCAGTGAGCGCTCCATCTAAGTCCCGAGGGATTCTTTTTATTTTTCCAGGACTGACCTGATGTTGAAAATTGGAGAATCAATCCCTTCTTAATACTTTTTATGGAATGAGTTATGAGTTCAAGTTCCCAATTCCACTTGCGTCGAAATATCAATTCAATTAGGAGAGGTGCGTGCATAAATGGAAAGGGTCTACATAATATAGATCATCAATAAGTGGAATAATGTCCCATTCTACGACTAGAGTATATCAAACTTCATTGATGTTTGTGCTTGTTCAAGGCCTTATCGGTGTTTGAACCATTAGTGTAAAGATGAAGAAGAAATCTAGAAGACGTCGCCTATTGAGTAGTAACAATTTGGAGTCCGTGGCGGGTGAAGATGATGAAGCTGCCAACAGTTGAACCCAAAGGCATAATGATTTGGTAGTTTTCAATGTGTCAACAAGTGGCATTTCTTAGCTAGATGTAGAGAGATAACAAATATTTTATAGATCCCCTCCCCTTAAAAAAACACCTTTAACATAATTATAACATGATATTAAGTTAATATTGTTTTCTAAAATGATAACAAATAAAATTAAATATTGATAAAATCTAGACAAGAACAATAACATGGCGGAAAAGGCTTACTAGCCAACACTCCATTATTCACTCCAATGTTACATATTTATAGTACAATGGGTGATGCCACCTCATAGAGAGATTTGCTCTAGATCCTAAAATCATGCATGATGACTAGGCTAGGCAATCTTAACTAACTCATTAGTCATCACTTGAGGATATATTACTAATATCCTAAATGAATAATACAAATATA
>JASDQU010947642.1:12543-32633 GCA_032191745.1 Picea mariana
CAATCCTGTGCTAAGTGTCTTGACACTTCATTTCGTGATCTCCAAAGTTCTGATACAGAACTTTTCTGCACTAGCTCCTTTCCCAATATGACTATGGTCATAACCAAGCGCCTATGCAAAAAGCACTTTCGCAATTTCTCATTTAGTGATTTTCAACACTGTGCTCCGTTGACCCCAAGTCAGCGAAATTTCGATCGCTTGCCACATGTTCTATGATTCCATGGTCCAGATCTGATCTTGATTCAATGGCTGCGATTGAATTGTGATTTCGCGATTTTGGCATTCTTGTTGCATTGTTTTCTTTGCCTCTCCATGTCGCGATTCGTGAAACTCCAATATAGAGTTAGATCAATGGTTCAGATCTGATCTTGATTCAACGACTGAGATTGAATCACGATTTCAACATTCTTGTTGCATTATTTTCTTTGCCTCTCCATGTCGCGATTTGTGAAACTTCGATATGGAGTTAGATCAACGGTTCAGATCTGATCTTGATTCAACAACTAAGATTGAATCGTGATTTCGCATATCGCGATTTCGACATTCTTGAAGTTCAGTGTTTTTGTCACTTCAAAGTCCCGATCCACGAAACTTCGTAATAGAGTCGGATCAATGGTCTAGATCACATCTTGATTTGACGGCTCAGATTAAATCATGATTTCGCATATCGCGATATCGGGATTCTTGTTGTTAATAATCTTTGACATCTCCAACTCTCGATCCCTAAAACTCCGGCATGGACTGGAATCAATGGTCCAAATTCAACCTTGATCTGATGGCTCAGATTAAATCGCGATTTTGCATATCGCGATATCGGGATTCTTGTTATTAATAATCTTTGACATCTCCAACTCTTGATCCCCGAAACTCCAACATGGACTGGAATCAATAATCCAGATTCAACCTTGATCTGACGACTCAGATTAGATCGCGATTTTGCATATTGTGATTTCGAGAGGTTAGGGAACCCTGTTCCTTTGAATCTCCAGTCAGCAAAATGACGATCTATCCCCACGTGTCCTACTTGTAAATGGACAGTCCTCCTTCTTTCGAGATTTTGTGAGCCCTCTACTCTTTGCACTTTAAAGAACGTGTAGATTCTCCTCGATCCAACGGTGGTTGGACCCGGTGTTGGGATCTAACGCCCGAGATCTATCCTCCTCTTCAGCGCTCTTCTTGTCTTCATTCAGAACTGACGGCCCTCGTTCTTTCGGGAATTTTGAATGGGATTCAACGATTAGGAATGTTTCTCAAACTTTACGAGCCTTCGATCATTCGATGAATGTTGTGTTGCCTTCGATTAGTCAATCTTCCTAAACTTATCTTCTATTTTCATGTCGGTTACAAACTTCCTGTACTCATGCCCTCTTCATTGGTGTACTTGCCATCAATGACAAGCATTCGCTATCTGTTAAGTATTTTCCATTCGTTGTCTGTTAAATATATGCCAACAGCTAGCCCACTGGGGAATCATCCCACCAGACCTTCATCCAACGTGTTTACAACTTTCATTATTCTACTATGGTATTCGATATAATGAGGTCACAATACTTTGATATTGGTTTTTGATATATGATGATCAACGGTTAGGATTTAATTGACTTTGGGTCCACATTTCTACACAATTAAAAGTTATTTCCTTGCGCAAGGTTCTGTAGCTCTTCCATTCACATTTAAACTTAGTACTAACACCTTTTCATTATAAATCCCTCGATATCATTTTCCTTTGTGCATGTGGGATATTTTATTTTCTTGTATTTTCCTTGATTAGGCCCTCGAGTTCTCCTTTACCGGTTCGATGGTTCTGTTTCACCTTCAAGGATCTCAACCCTCTATTACTCTTGTTTAGGGTTGTCTCATTCAACTTCCAATCGCATAACTCCTCCTTTGCTGCTCAAACTCATTTGGGTTGACTATTCATATGCGATCTTCTCACCTTCATTCACATAGGGTAGACACATAGAAGCTCATCAATGCGTAGAGACATTCACACACTACTCGAAAACCCTCTACTTCTCTTCTTCCTCTGTATGGTTTGATTTGTAGTATGAAATCTTCCTTTGTATGTCTGGCTCGATTCTCTTTGGCCCAGTTATACAATTTAGGTACTTCCTCGATATACTCTTTATCTTGAGTAACCTCCCGCTGTCTTTGACATCAATGACAACAAAATTTTCCAACAAAATTCCCCTTTGTCATTGATGGAAACTACAGTCAATTCTGATACTCCTTCAATCAGTTGTAAGCATGTATTCTGATACTTTTTCTCTCATCTAACTTGACTTCTTTGATTTATGTTTCCATATATTTCTTTCTACAAATCTCCCCCTTTCTCTTTACTCTCCCCCTTTGACATCAATGGAAAAAGGATTTTCTCCCCCTTACATTTTACTCTTTATTCTCTGCTATGCAACTAACAACCTTCTCTCTTTCCCCCCCTGAACTTATCCTCCTCTTGAAGTGCCTCAGTGATTGGATGGTGTAAGCACCACTCCTAGCTTCTGTCTAAGATACTTGAATTTTTCTCTAGGAATATATTTTGTAAATATATCAAAAACCTATTCTTTTGTAATAATATAATCCAGTTTGACATTTTGTTATGTGACTTGCTCTCTTAAAAAGTGGTATTTGATTGGAATGTGCTTTGTCTTCAAATTCATAACCAAATTATTTGAAATATTTATTGCACTAGTATTGTCACACAATATTGATATGGGTCGATCATTTTCTACCTTAATGTCTTTCAACGTTTGTTTCATCTAGATCACTTGTGTACATCATGCTTCTGCTGCAATGCATTTGATTATTTCTTCTTACTTAACCAAGACACTAAGTTATTTCCCAGAATGAATGCTCCACCATTGGTGCTCTTTCTATCATCCAAACTACCTTCCCAATCTACATCTGTGTAATATTTCAGTGTAAAGTTTGTACCTATGGGATACCATAAACCAAATTCCAATGTTCCTTTCAAATATATGGATATTATTTTTATTGATTGCACATGTATCTCCTTTGGTGCAGCTTGAAACCTTCCAACTAATCCTACTTCTTGCATAATATTTGGCCTTGAAGATGTCAAATATAGTAGGTTTCCTATCATTGATATGTACATAGTTTGGTTTTCTTCCTTTGATTCATCCTCTTTGCTCAATTTACAAGCAGTGACCATGGGTGTTCTAACAGGTTTACAATCTTCCATTTAAAACTTCTTCAACATCTCCTTGATATATTCGATATGAGAAATGAATATGCCTTTGTTGGTTTGAGAAATATGCAACCCTGGGAAGAATAACAGTTGTCCAAGCACGGATATCTCAAATTCTCTTTGCATTTCTTCAAAAAACTTTTGTCTCATTTTATCAACATTACTTCCAAAAATGATATCATCCACATAAACTATAATGATTAACATGTCTTCATTGTCTATTTTGATGTAAAAATTGTTGTTTGTTCTTCCTCTTTTGAAACCTTTTTATTGAAAGTACTTGTCAATTCTTGAATACCATGCTCTAAGAGCTTGCTTTAGCCCATAAAGTGATTTCTTCAATATGTAAACATAATACATATTTTATGACAATAAGAATCCTTATGGCTATTCAATGTACACTTCTTCCTCTAACTCTCCATTCAGAAATGCTAACTTGACATCCATATGATATACTTTAAAATCCTTAAAGCTTGCAAATGAAAAAAACATTCTAATGGATTCTAATCTTGCAAAAGGAGTAAAGGTTTCTTCAAAGTCAATACCTTCTACTTGAGCATACCCTTTACAGACCGTTCTTGATTTATTTCTTACGTATTTTCCATCTTCATTAATTTATTTATGAATACCCACTTTGTACCAATCACATTTTTGTCTTTAGGTCTTGGGAAAAGTTCCCATGCCTTATTTTTCTCAATTTGATTTAATTCTTCTTCCATAGTGTTTACCTAATGTTGATCAGAACTAGCCTCTTCAAAAATTTTAGGATCTGTTTTGGATAGCAAAGAGAGATTTACTTGTTCAAAAATTCTTTCCATTTTTCTCCTGGTATGTGTCTTACCATTTTTATCACCAAGAATTAAGCTTTTCAGATGATTTTTTTGCACAAACCTTGATGGTGTTTTTGTATCGTGGAATTTCGTTTATTATTCTTCTTCTTCCTCATTTTCTTGTTCTACTTCTTTGTTGTAATTTATTTCTTCCACTTCTAGTTTGTTATTGTGTGGTCTTTCTACATCTATTCCGACATTTATGCTTTCAACAATCTTCTGCAATATGTTGTTGTAACATCATAGGTTTTGCTTCTTGATGAATAACCAAGAAAAATTCCTTCATCTGCTCTTGAGTCAAACTTGCCTAGATCCTCATCATCTCGTTTGATATAACATTTGGTTCTAAATATTCTAAAGTATTTGACATTTGTTGGTCGACCTTTCCATAATTCATAGGATGTCTTATCACTATTGAATCTGATTTTCCCGATGTTTAGAAAGTAGACAGTAGTGTAAACTACTTCTCTCCAAAAGTTTTTTGATAATTTTTCTTCATTCAACATTGTCATGGCGATCTCTTGTACATGTATTGTTTTCCTTTCAAATACTCCATTTTGTTGAGGAGTTCTTGCAGTTGCATATTGTCTTTTTATTCCATGAGTTTCCCAAAATTCTTTAAATTCATTAGATGTGAACTCACCTCCATTATCTGACCTTAAACATTTGATTTTCAGATAGGTCTCATTCTCAACTAGAGATTTGAATTATTTAAAATTTTCAAATGCCTCAGATTTGTTTTCGAGAAAGGAAGCCCAAGTCATTCTTGTATAATCATGAATGGGTAGCATAAAATAACTCTCTCCTTGTAGATGTTTTTTTCTTGCTGGTCCACAAAGATCTATATGCACTAGCTCCACTGGTTTGGACATTCTATATTCTTTTGTCTTGAATCTCATTCTTGATAGTCTTCCATGTTGACACTACTTACAAACAGTGTTTGAGGGTTTTTAGAACTTTAGCATATTTCTTACTACTTGTTTGGTGCTGATTTTTACCAGGTTTTCAAAGTTCATATGGTACATTCTTTTGTGCCACATCCATCTTTCATTTTCCTAACCCATGAAACAATTTTCTCTGTTAATCTCACCAATATTATATTCATTGTTTGGGGTTCTAATTGCTTTTGCAACCAACTTTCCTGAATTTGTCTTTTTGATTTTACATTCTTGGGAGTCAAAAGAAAGAGTCTGTCCTTGGTTACACATCTAGCTTACACTAAGAATATTGTGCTTCAAGTATTCAACACACAGAACCTTTTCTACCTTAGCCCTTACATTGTCAAGATTAAGAGTGCCCTTTCCAACTGTCTTTGGAGAGCCATTGTCTCCAAAAGTAACACTCCTTCATTCTTCGTCAAGGTGATAAATTTTGTTCTATATCTTGTCATGTGACTAGAGCACCCAATGTCAATGTACCACTTGTCCCTATTATTTTGTGCATGAAGTGCAGCTTGTACGAACAAGGATATTTATTTCTTTTGTTCTCTTTGTTCCTCATTTCTTCCCATGGTTATTGGGGCTTCCACTTTTTTAATTTTTTTAAACCACTTATGCAAAAAAATTCTATATGCCCATAATTATTGCAGTTATAACATATAATGTTATAGTTCAACAAAGGTGAAAATGAGTTGTAATTTCTCCTTGAGAATGCATAGGTATCTATTTTGTTGTCCCTCATGTAACTGATTTTTTCATTTATTCTATAATCTATGTATTTAATACCAAAACCATTGCAAGAATAACAATAGCCAAAAAAAGAATTTTGGAACATGATTGTGTGATTCCATCTTGATGGGAGAGTCTTCCTGATTATGTCCTCGTGAGAAGGTTTTGTCTCATGTGGAACATTATGTTCTTGTTTCCAATTGTCTTCAACTTTGATAGGATTTTTGAGCACATCAACATAACTCAATTTTTTGGAAGAGGTTGAGGCTTCTTTATCAGTTTCCTTCTTTTTTTTGTAACCAAGACCAAACTTTTCAAATGGTGATCTTTGATAGCTTAGGATTTTATTCAGGGTTGTAGAGATGTTTTCAAATTTCATGTTGGTATTTGATATTTCCAACTCCTTTCTTAGACACAATATTTCTAATTCTAGACTGATGCAAATATCTTCCTTTTCTTTTAGTTGGGATCTTAAGACTTCTTCAATTCGCTTTGCCTCTCCTACTTGAGTTCTTAAGATGATGATTTTTTCAGTTTCATCAGAACTTTCTTTTATACCAAGCATTTATTTTTTGTAATTCTTTAGCTTCTCCTTTTGTATCCATCTCTTGATCCTTAGTCTCTCCATTTCATTTAGAGAACATATGACCTCTTCTTCAAGATCCACTTTTGCTTCAACCTCAGGGTTGTCTTCTTCTATTGAATCTATGTTTCTATTTTCTACAACATCAGTCTGTGTTTCTATACCCATGAAGAGAATCTATTTTGTTTCACTGTCACTGTCATCAGAAGAGTTGTTGTCCTCATTGGTGTATAGATTCTTCTTTTGTCTGTAGAACTTTCTCCTCTTTTTAGTATTTCCCTTCTTGTACTTTTTGAAACTAGAATCTTCCTTTTCATTGCCATTTTTGTTCTCTTCGCAAGGAGATTTAGCAACAAAGTGTCCTACTTATACACAATTAAATAATTTGAAGGGAAGTTTACCTTTGTATTTTCATATTCCTCTCTTGAGATTTCTAACAAAGTTAGCTTCTTCTGCGTCTGATTCACTATATGAGATTTCATTCATATTGTATTCTTTTGTATTTATCCTCTTTGATACCTTGAAGGATTATTCCTACCTTGATGACTTTGTTGGATTTTCCTGTTCTATCCTCATCTCATATGTAGTGAGGATTTCATGCAGCTCATCCATTATCAGATTGTATGGATTGTTTATTTATTCAATGGAAGATATCTTGGTATTAAATCTTGAGGTAAGTTACCTAAGCACTTTTTTCACAATGATGGTTTCTTTGACCTCTTCACCCAATCCTATGATAGTGCTGACAACCTGATCCACAAGAAGAAAATAGCTTGCAATACTTTCTTCTTCATTCATATTAAGGGTCTCAAATTTTCTTGTATGGGTTTGTAATTTTTCCTTTTTGACCTTGTCATCCCCTTCATATACTCTTTGTAACTTGCCTCGCATCTCTTTTGCTGAAGTACAATGCATGACTTTGACAAATATAGAATCTACCAAATCGTTCATAATTGTACCCATGGGCTTAGATTTATTATCATTGATCCTCTTTCCAATTGTAT
This sequence comes from Picea mariana, assembly GCA_032191745.1. Classification (NCBI taxonomy): domain Eukaryota; kingdom Viridiplantae; phylum Streptophyta; class Pinopsida; order Pinales; family Pinaceae; genus Picea; species Picea mariana. Next base: position 19,836 of record JASDQU010947642.1, read on the forward strand.
CTACATGTGGAGTTTCTAGTGTTCTGTAAGCGTTCTTAACTGCGCTACAAACGTCGAACCCAAGTGCTGAAAAATAATGTTTCATTCTTATGCTCCATAATGCATAATTTGACCTATCAAATAATGGAGCCTTGTTTGTAGAAAAACTTTCATGTGTATCCATGTGTGTTATAAGGATTCATCTTCTAGTGGTTAGATCATTCTTGAAGGAACGTGCTCTGATACCAATTGTTGGCACACTTACTTATATTGAGTGGGGGGGTGAATCAATATACGACTGTTTTTACTTTTCTTATAATATTTATCAATTTATTAGTCTACCATCCATAAGAATTTAATGTGAAACATATAATCCACAACACACAAAGGTTTAATGTGGAAACCCAAATGGTATAAAACCACAAAACATTTATTTATAAACTCATGTAGGCACTAACCTGCTGTTACAATGTTTGCAGGAACCAACATGTAGGAGACACCAATGTCCTCAGTTGAGCACCAATTTAGAAATGCATGTAGGAACCAACCTACATGAAACACCAATCTCCTCAATTGAGCATCAACTCAACAAGATGTAGTGATCTGTAAACAGTGGGCCTATTTGTCTCATCAATATGGATGCTTCTACAAAAATTTGAATTCAAAGTTTGTCTAATCTGAGATCACACTTTTGTTCAGATTTGGTTTTAATACATGGTTGAAAACTACGTCAAAGATGAACAATGAAGGAAATGTTGAGTGGACAGATTTAATCATCCAATAGTGGAGAAAAATGTCGAGGGGGGGAATTAAGTCGACCGACAATGAAGAAAATGTTCTTTTAATGAATTTAGTAGCTCAACAATAGAGAAAAATTCCTAGGGCAATTTTAAGCATTCAACATGAGATAAAAATGACTAGGGGAAAAATTAGACATCCGACATCAAAGAAAAATGGTTTGGGGTGAGTTTAGACACCTGACATTAGAGAAAAAATGACCTCGAGAGAGTTTAGACACTTAGCATCAGGGGAAAATGACCTGGGGGTGAAGGGAAGACACCCGAATAAATAAAAACAACCCAACAATGAATAACTCCAGCTAGCTTCTCAGTTGGTATGCCCAACACAAAGAAAATATCCTAGAGGGGTATAAATTTTCTTGAGATGAAGTAAATTTACCCAACAATAAAATAAAATTCCTAGAGGAGGGATAAAATTCGTGGGTGAGTGGAACCTTAGTCAACAAGAAAAATTGCAACTCATAGAGGATTGAGATAATGAAGCTTGCATCTAGTAACCAAAAAAGAAATTTCAAGAAATACAACTCAAACCAGAACTACAATATACCTCACAAATCAGATTGCACACACATGGTATAAACAAAAAAGATTTATTTTTCTGTGGAAATTCATTACAATGGGAGAGCTACGTGTGCCCAAAAAATGCATACATTGTTACTCACAAAAATAAATCCAGATTTCTATGGCTCAGAGATGCCTTCGCTCATCATGGATAGGCTCCTTGACTCCTTCATCCATTGATGTTCAAGCAAGCTACACTCTTCGAGCTCGCATATATGCAAACTTCCCAAGTTCTCCTTGCCCCCCTTCTTTGTTACAACCTTCATTCTTTAATGTGATTACTTTGGAAGGCCAGCCATCACATGGTTCATTTCCACTTCCCATTCTTCCAAAAAAAGACAAAATCGAATAAAAATAAAGAGAAAGTTTATTACAATTTTATAAAATGTTTTGGGTAAGGATCCAATTTGGATCACAACTCCCAATTTGTAGGTTTGGGTCCCTAAAAGCTTCAACTCCTTAAATCTTCTTCTTCTCCTATCATCAAGCAAACTCTGATAAATCTCAAAGAAAGGATACCTCCATTGTAGGATGAAAGATAAGAGTTGAGAAGGGGTTTCCTTTGGCATAACCCTAATGTCTATCTCATGGTTTTAGAGGAAATCCATTGTTGTAATAGGTTGTTGGACTACCAATGCTCCTTGGGATGCAAGTTCCAACAACTCCTCCTTCCCCTTGACCTTGACTCTCTAAGATTTCTTCTTGGATGATTGGCTCTTAGGATGGATATTTGGGTGAATCCTCCAACATTTGGCCTCCCAATGTCCATTCAATTTGCAGTATTGGAAATAGTTCACGCATGGGGTATTGCTTGGCCTTCTAGAGTGCCAACAATCACTAGCCTTATGATCCACTTTCTTGCAACAAAAAAAAACTAAGCCATGTACCTTTTTAGTCTGTGAGAATTCTTGCTAGCTTGGTTTCTTGGTACCCCAAGAGTTGGAGCGAATATGGATGAAGAAATGATCTATTTGTTTCCCTCTTTGTAGATTCTCTTGTTGCATATGGTTTCATTTTTTGTTTCACTTTCCTTGACAATGGTGGTTTGAGATGCACTTGTGTTGGATTCTTGTCCACTGAATCCTAGGCCTTCATGTTTGGGCCTATGATGAGCTACAATGGGAATCAAATTCCCTGGCCTTCCTTGCCTAGCCCATGGCCATCATAACCCATTTTCCTAATGAGGTTGGAATTGAAGCCTCTAGTGTTCTTCTCAAAGTCACCAAAGGTGTCTTGAGAAAGGGTCTTAGAAGGTGATTTTACCATGGTTTCCTCTGTCATTGTACTAGCTTCGATAGTGGCAATGGAAGGGGCTTTCTTGGTCTCTTGGAAATTTTCTTGTAGCTTCTTAAAGGTCTCTTCCTTCGCTACTAAGTCCTGGTATGGTGAGCGATGACCTCGGTGAACCTCTTCTCTTGCCAATTATCCATCTCAATTAATTTCTCTCCCAACTGCAAGAGTTGCAATCTGCTCTTCTCTAATTCTTCCCTCATGACGGTGAAGGAGTCTTGGTGCTTGGAAAGCTCTTTCTCCGGCTTATTTTCTCTATGTCTCCAATAATGAATTTCCTCTTGAATTTGTCTGTTGATTTCTTTCAACTCTTCTAGTCTCTCCTTGTTCAATTCTTTTCCCATGGAAACTTCTTCAAGGTCCTTGGAAAACCTGCTATGATACCATTTGATCCGTAAATGGTGGTCCTGTAGCATGTTCGTCTCATCAACACAGATACTTCTGCATAAATTTGAATTCAAGGTTTGTTCAAACTGATATCACGCTTTTATTCAGATTTGGTTTTAATACTTGGCTACAAATTGTGTCCAAGACCAAGAATAAAGGAAATGTTGAGTGGATGGATTTAATCATCCAATAGTGGAGAAAAATGTCGAGGGGGGGAATTAAGTCGACCAACAATGAAGAAAATGTTCTTTTAATGCATTTAATAACTCAAAAATAGAGAAAATTCCCAAGACGATTTTAAGCACTCAACATGAGATAAAAAAAGGACTAGAGGGGATTTATACATCCGTCATCAAAGAAAAAAAACTTGGGAAATTTTAGACACCTAGCAGTAGAGAAAAATGACTTGGGGTAATTTTAGACACTCAACATCAGGGGAAAATGACTTGGGGGAAAAGGGAAGACCCGATGTTGAAAAGTCTAAAATCGAGCCTTGTTGAATACTTATTATGAAATGAGTTACGAGTGCAATTTCCCAATTCCATTTGAGTTGAAATATCAATTCAATTAGGAGAGGCACATGCATAAATGGAAAGGATATACATAATTAGGATCTTCAATTGGAATTTAACTAAAAATTATTTCAATCCATTTAATAATGAATTTAACTAAAAATTATTTCAATCCATTTAAAAATGAATTTAACTAAAAATTGAATGGAATTGTTTTCAATTTACAATTGTTTTTTTAAAGCGAGGATTAAGTCAACTATGTAAAAAGTATAGCTATGTTAACTATTATTCGTTTATGACATTTTTTTTTAATTTCTATGGTGCCAAATTCATATGATAAAAACTGATGAGAGGATGAAGCTAAGAGTTGGATAAAGAAAGAAGCACATTTTGAGATTATAATAAAGGAGTACTTAAAGAAGCAAGGTAAAATGTGAGAAGAATCCCTTAAAAAGGTTGCATAGGAAAACTTACTAAGAAACAAGTAACTATCATATATACAAATACAAAATAGTTGTAGTGAAGCTGGTGTAAGCTTTTTTTGTAGTGAGTTATATTGGTTAGCATTGATCTATTAGTTAGGGGTATTGGGAAGAATAAGGAGTAGCCAACTCGGCTGGATTGATTTTCTGCAGCATGGCTAAGTGGATCAAGAGCCTAAGCCATAGCCTCAATTTGGATCCCATCTGTATGAAACTTGATTTGGCCGACGCTACATGAAATCACAAATAATTTTCAAGGACCACATGGATGGTGTGCCACTTAGTACATTACCATCTATATTCATAATCAAAACCACAAACCACATTATGGTAATTTGTAAGGTCGTAGTCTAATTGTTCTATATTTTGATTTTTTGGGGATTTTTTATGTTTAATTTTGTTCGAAATTTGGCAAGAAAATGTTGGATCTGCAGATTCGAATGGTTAAATATATATAATCCGAGTGTCCCAAAGGTTTTTCAACAAGATGAAATTTATGCATTCAAAAATGCAATTTAAAAAACATAAAATTAGTAAGACCATATTCAAACTAAAAAATGTTGATATCTGTGAGACTAAAATAGATAACACATGGACGATAACATAACCATTAATTCTTGATATTTTCTTCCTATGAGTTTGAAGCATAAACACAATCTAGGTTCGACCCAAACCTATTGGGGAAGAAGAAGAGGATGACGACGGTTTGGATCCTCATATGTTAAATCAAATTACAAAAAAATAACGAGGGAACAACAAAAAAGTCAATCTTGTAAGTAATGTTAGAAAATGCAAAAACACCTAGAATGGTGTACAAAGAACATTGCAATGACACAAAACTTATTAAATAAATTATATAACAAATTTGGCGAACAATTAATGCTAGTAAACATCAAATATGCCTTTTATTTGTTGCTAAATAATGTTCAATCCTTTTCTGGGACATTGGTGTGAATTCTAAATATAGCATTGTCCTCTATGTACTCTAGCAAAATCAACAAATTCCCCTTGCTCAAAGTTGGGTTTGGATAATACCAATTAATTACCCAGGTCAAGTTTCTTTGAAAGTACTATATTTCCATTAAAAATTTTAGTTCTCACCTTTAATGCAAATCACTTAAAAAGTTATTTTTTTATTATTCTTTATACCAAAACAGTGCAATCAAAACATAAACTTGATCAAGAGATGAGGAGATGCATAACAGAAATACAAAGATTGACATCATTCTTGCCATCCTCATAGATCATCTTCTAAGTACTTTGGGACTTGTCAACAACGAGGTTCTCACAACCAAACATGGTTGCAACAACAATGCTCTATAGTCCATACACCAAAACAAAAAAACTTCTCGTTTTTTAGAGCTAAAATTCATCTTATTTAAACCTTTTCGCTACAATTTTCCTCATCCAAACTACATTTGAGTGACGGCACAACTTTAATAACTACCCTACATGTAACACATTGAATTCTCATACATTGACTTCCACATGCAAACACACATCCTCATACTTAAAGCATATTGTCAAAGTCATCAATGCCACTACCTTATCATTGGTTCTTCTCATTATTGAAATAACCATACACAATTGTTACTAATAAACATAGAGTTTTGTGAAATTGATGAATCACATGGAAGGAGATTTGATCCATATTAAACGTGTCCCATAACATGTAGAGGTAAGAAGGAAGATAAAGGACCTTTATCCTCCATAATAAAAATGAAAAACAAAACAAAAAATCCATCACTATGAGACTCACCCACATCCAAACAATTCTATAAACATTAAGATAATTAATGCAATGCAACCCAATAGTTGTGCAACCTAAATATTCTTTCCTCCAGTGTTCATTTTTCTTTTATTACTAAAAGGAAAATCTTCACCACTAATAATAATTTAATGTTTAACTAATTAAATATTTATTGTGTAGAAGGAAAATCACCATATTTCAAACTTTAAATATTTTGTATGTGAAACTAAAAAAATGTGATAGGCTTTTCTCCTTTTGTTTCCAAAAACTTCTACCACTCATAATCTAATTCTTATCCGTTTGATTGTTTGTCCATCAAAAGAAAAGGAAATGAGTCTTTTCTCCTCTTCGTCCCATTGTTTTGAAACTATTTTCTCCTTTTGGTTCCAAAAACTTCTACCACTCTTAATATCCGTTTGATGGTTTGGTTTGTCCATCAAAAGAGAAGGAAATGAGACTTTTCTCCTCTTCTTCTCATTGTTTTGGCAAGACCTCCACTACTAATACTCATGTTTATCCATTTGGTGAGTTGTTTTGTTGCATAAAAGGAAACAGTATAACAAGAATAATAGATTTTTCTCTGTTCACATTTTGATTTAATAGTAAGATTTTTTTCATTATTTCAACAACCACTATTTTCATAATTAGATTGTTTTAACTTTTGAATTATTTTTCTTTGCTTCAGTTTTTGAAATCACAAGTTCTTTACTTTCTAGTTATGGGTCCCCTCCCAATGCAATTTAAAATGTTTTAAAAACAAAATTATTTTATAAAAATCACTTTCTAACTTTAGAGTTATTGGTCCCCTCTTACTGCCAAACTTTTCTTACATATCAAGGCACAATTATTAATTATTTACTTTTCAATAATTAGATTTAAAATGTTTTGAGAAACAAAATTATTTTATACACATCACTTTAAACAAAATTATTTTGTTATTTTATACACATCACTTTATCACTTTCGAGTCCCAATGTCCATACTTTTTACACATGAGGGCATAGTTATTAATTACTTATTATAGTGTCGGAGGCACAGAGGTAGTATATAGCAATGAGTTAGTATTGACTTTCATATTAATTTTATGTTGACTTAAAAAATGTGTATAAATTTTAATGTTGAACATAACAAATAAAAAAAAAAAAAATTCAATATAACAAAATTGGTATTTTTATGACCTCTCATTGGTCAATAAATTGATAGTGTTATTGCAACCTTCACTTCATTGGAAGTTTGAAATTGATTTTGACATGACTATATATGAGTGTCACTTTGTTATAAGGTACAACTCTATTGATAAAATAATTTTATAACAAATAAGACTCTTTTTTAATTTTATTTTTTTATTTTTCCAAATGTGTAGTATGAAACCATTTTTAATTATTTTGGCAAGTTACCATTGAACTATGAAATAAGACTCTTTTTTAAATTTTATTTTCTTATTTTTCCAAATATGTAGTTATGAAACCATTTTTAATTATTTTGGTGAGTTACTATTGACCGATGAAAAAATAAGATTTTTTTTAAATTTTCTTTTCTTATTTTTCCAAATATGTAGTTATGAAACCATTTTTAAATCTTTTGGTAAGTTAATTGATAGCTACAGGGTTAGAAACCCAATGAATCTGCGAACTCAAAACCTCCACTATACACTAAAAAATACTATTAAAAAAGCCAACTACTTATGGAGACATTCGCTGGGCTCCAAAATAAATTTAGGTTTTTTTTAAATGATGTATCCTCTGAGAAGAATGAGAAACCTCAAAAGCAAAAAAAACTCTATAAGTTTACATAGATTTTAGTAAAATTTCTTCTATTATCTTAGGAGGCAGTATATCGCAACATACTGCACTTGTTTACATGGTCTCATCCCACCATCCATTGAAAATTGAAATAACAGTGGTTGCAATGAGAATTTACTTGAAATTTAAGTTTTCTATATTATTTCCCCACTCCCATCCTCATATATAAAGGTGAGGGTGAAGGAATCATAAAAAAAAAACTTAATACTTTTCAGTTATTAGTCACTTCTCACTAGACAAAATTACTTTATAAAAATCAATTTCCAACTTTTCATTTATTGGTCCCCTCCCACTGCTCAAACTTTTCATTTATTGGTCCCTCCCACTGCTCAAACGTTTTTACACATCAAGACAATTATTTTTTTTTTAAGTAAAAAAGGGGTATTACCTGCTATATTAAGTTGACAGAAAAACGGAGACAAAAATACACAGAGATATTATCGTGCTGTGCCACCAAATATGTTGTCGTTTTACCAGAAACCAGCCTTGTTTGGGGCAAATATGTCTAGGAAGATAGGCTAAAACACTGTTTTTCCATCTGTCCTGCCCGAAGGAAACCAAGACAGATGGCTATAGATCGTTTTAACATTGAACAATAGCATGATGTAAAAGCAGACTAGAAAAGAAAAACTCAAATCCCTGTGACCTGTCGCCCTTGTCCTCCTGACGTGCGGATTTGGCCGGAATGACAAACGGCTGTGCACACGTTGGACATTTTCTCTTTGCTGGAGCGTTGGAGTAAGCGTCAAGGAGCAGGTCCAAGCGTTGTCCCATGAGGAGGGCTATGTGCTCCTGGTCTGCCATGTGGCCTCAGAGTTCGAACACGAAAGCCAGATGTTCTGCGCGAAGTAGTTTTGCGCCGGCACTGTTCAATACGTCATCATCGTACGTTACCTTCTCAGCATGGCAGGTGGGGATGTCCTCATAGAGCCTCCCCCTTTTTGCTTCTGTTGCTTGAGGTTCCAGGGTGGTCGCACTATCGTCCGGGCACGATATTTTTTCTACATAACAAATTGGGAACTCTTCTACAAGCTCTCCCTTCAGACCGCTTCTAGCTTGTATTTCAAGCTCAGTGGCTTGAGGTTCCGGGGTGGTCACGATATCCTCCGGGCACGATATTTCTTCGACGTAGCAAATTGGGAACTCTTCTTCAAACACTCCCTTCAGACAACTTCCATCTTGTGATTCAGGCTCAATTGCAAGGGTATGCGCACTCCACTCTGTCGCAAGCTCAGCGATAGTGGCATGGAGTGCCATGCGGTCGGCGCTAGCTCTTTGCCGAAGGATAGAAGTCGTCGTCGAGAGTGCGCGCTCAAAATTTTGTCTTCTCTGTCACTGCGCTTTGTGGGTGTACCAAGCCGAGCCTCGGCGAGGCTTGCCTCGCTCCCTTGTCATTGCGAAGGAGGGGTGAATGGAGGGCACCTCCGGAGTCGTCGAGATACAGAGGAGACTACACCAGAGCTCCCAACCGGCGGGGAGGTCCAAGACGAAAATGAGCCAGCTCTATCCAGAGTTCCTTACTTTCAAATTTTCGTGGAACGGCATCACATGGCCCCTTCTTAACTATGTCATATTGAACGCTGGCGGTGCTAGTGTGTTCGCGCGAGGGAGAAGTCCCGCCTCCGTAGAGATGCTATAATGGCCTGCTACCATCTTTACTATTGAAGGGATGGGGAGCGACCTACAACATTTAAGCTATGGCTTAATGCTAAGCCAAGTGGCAGGGCTACTCTGCGTGTCACCCCATCCGGGGCACATCAAGACAATTATTAATTACTTACTTTTCAATAATTAGATTTTAAAATGTTTAGGGCACAGTGATTAATTACTACTTAATTACAGGGTCCCATCCCACCACCAATTGAAAATTGAGATACCAGTGGCTGCAATGGGGAATTTACCGGGGATCACGCTTCACCGAGAAACACCAAACTTCATCACCTACTTTTCTTTACCAGGCCTAACCCGTTCACATGCATATTAAGCTACGAGCGGTCGGAATCTGCCATAACGGTGCAAAGTAAAGCAAGGAAAGAAAAAGGAGGGACAGGTGGCAGATGGAGTCATTACCTAACGTTGTAGATGTATTTGTTTTGGAAAGTGGATAGATTTAGATTTCAGTTTGGGAGGGCAAAAATACCTTCGTTCACTTAATCTATCCATCCGTGCTTCGCTTCCTGGCTGTATTTGTGTTTCAATGGCAAACCTGCAAATATCCACTCCTCATCCCTCAGCCGACACCCCCTCCACATCTGGTGATTACAGGGACTACTGCTACAATGTGTTTATCAATCATCGTGGCCCCGATCTTAAAAGGACCTTTGCCAGCCACGCTTACCATCGCCTTCTTTCACATGGATTACGACTTTTTTTCGATAAGGAAGAATTGCAGGTGGGCGAGTCCTTATCTCCTCAAATTGAAGGCGCCATCAGAACCGCCTCTGTTCATATCGCCATTTTCTCACCTCGATATGCCGAGTCTAGATGGTGTCTTGATGAGCTTGTTCTTATACGGAAGTCTGGGGCTACTATTATCCCGGTCTTTTATGACGTGAAACCTTATGAGCTTCGATGGACAGGACGGTATGCTCAAGCACTGACTATTCATGAACAGAAAGGTAGATACGACCCCGGAACGCTAGACGACTGGAGAAAAGCCCTCAAGGACGTCTCATCCATAAGTGGTTTCGAACTCGACGCCTACAATGGATTGGAACTCTTAATCTCCCTGCCCATATTATTAATCCAACTGGTATGGATATATATATATATTGAATATTTTGTTTGTTGTATTTTGAATTTACAGTGACGAGGGGAAACTGTTGGATGATGTCGTGCAAAGCGTGCTCAAAAAGCGCGGAAAAGTAGGCTTGAATGTGGCCAGATATCCAACCGATCTTGAAGAAAAAGTAAAAGATTTTGAAAAGACTCTGTCATTGCAGGAGCGGCAGAGTGGAAAAGTTAAGGTCATGGGAATTGTGGGCATGGGTGGAATAGGCAAGACAACGCTAGCCAAAGAACTCTTCAATAAGAAGAGTTCCAATTTTGGTAAGTGTTGCTTCTTATTTGATGTTAGAGAGAATGCAGCTAGAAGGTCTTTAAATTCCTTGCAGACCAAACTTATTAAGGATTTAACTCAAAGAGATGAGCAAATATACCACGTAGATCAAGGCAAAGAGATGCTCAAAACCAATGTCTCAACTTTTCACCGAGCTTTAGTAGTTTTAGATGATGTAGATCATGCAGATCAGTTGGATGTTTTTTTGCCAATGAAGTGATAAATTGTGGAGCAAAGAGAAATGCAGAGAGAAAGAATAGAACAGTATATTGAAATGTATGAAGAAGTACAGAACTCAGAAGATCCTTACAATGTTTTTCTGAAGAAGATTTAGACTCTGAAATGGTAGATGTCCAAATCTTGTATGCCAAACCATTGATTCATTCATGGTTGATGCACTCTGTGCATAAGGTTGATTCAGATTTGCAGTTTTGAGGGTAAGGGGAAACATCCTATTTGGAGTCGTAAGGATTTCAGAAATTAATTTTCTACTGGGTTTTCTATCATAGATTTTACAAGATGCTCCCTCAAAAAGTACCTTATATCCTTTTTCAATGAGCTGTCCTACACTTAACAAATTATGTTTTAAGTCTGGAACATGATAGACATTACATATGTCTTTCTTTACATTCTATTTAGTAAGAATAGGAACAGTTCATTTTCCTTGAACTTTGACTAAATGATCATTACCAAAAGTAATATCAGAGGAAATTGAAGAATCAAGGCATGAAAGTAATTTTTTGTTACCTGTCATGTGATTGCTGCATCCACTGTCCAGCAACCAGAGATCTTTAGGTTGTTCTTCAGTCTGGTGGCATGAGAGAAACATATCTCTTGAGGTGTCTCCTGTATGATTTGACACATGTGCTCTGCCTGAGAGCTGATCTGCCTGCATTCAGATTCATAGTGCCCATACTTTTTGCAGTAATAGCATTGTATGCTAGTTTTGTCATTAGACCTTCTCCCTCTGCCTCTTTGAGGCTGGAAATTCTGTTGTCGATATTGTTGTTGATTTCTTTGACCTTGGAAATTCTGATTTGGATATTGTTGTCTGTTCCCTCCACTGGTATGAGGATTACCTTGATTGTTCCCTCTTCCTCTACTTCTTCCTTTGCCTTTCCCTCTTCTGAATGAGAACTGAGTTTGGAAGGCATTGGAGATTGACTCATCTGTGAGATGTAGTCTTGTCTCATGTGTCACCAGAGAACCAATTAGTTCATCTGTTGAGAATCTTGATAGATCCTTGGATTCAAGAATGGCTGTTACAACCATTTCAAATTTCCTGGGTAAACTTCTGAGAATTTTCTCAACTATTCGTTGATCAGTGATGGTTTCACCAATCAGTCTGATCTGGTTCACGATGCCCATGACTCTGGTCATGAACTGATCCACTGTTTCAGACTCTGTCATCCTGAGAGTCTCAAATTGTGTCCACAAGGACTGCAGTTTAACTGTTTTTACCCTGTCATTTCCTTGGTAGGACGTTTTGAGGATGTCCCAGGCCTGTTTGGAAGTACCAGCGCCTGTGATTTTCGAGAATATCGAATCATCCATAGAGTTCTGTATCCAGAATTTTGCTTTGTTTTCCTTGGTCCTCAGAGTTGCTTGAGCAATTCTCTGCGCATTTGTCATGGCAGTGAGGGCTGCTGGATCTGGTTCTACATATCCAAGATCCACTAGTTCCCAGCACTCTTGTGCTTGCAAGAACGACCTCATTCGTAGAGACCAAAATTCGTAATTCTTTCCCAAAAGAATCGGACCCTGAGTTGGTCCTAGATTGCTAGACGACGCCATATATAAAAAAAATTGCAGAAAAAATAGAGGGAAAAATTCGTATTTACCTTTGATCTCAGAAACGTCGATTTGTCGATGGCCGATGGGAGCTTATCGGGCTTGAATTGGCCGTTGGTTTCCTTTCAATGTGACCACACGCCTTGTATTAAAGCGCTACGGGATTTTCCCGTTCCTTGTCGTGAAAACTGCCGAAACACGAAAAATCGCCTTTGGACTTTTCAACGGTCCAGATCTGCTGTGATCGGACGGTTCAGATCGTATCGGGATATCGCGAATCGGGATTTCGCGATTCCTGATGTCGAGGTTTTCTGTCTCCTCGATTCCGCGATCACCGATTTTCCGATGGCGCTATCCTATCGGGACTTTTCTGATTCCCTTGATCA